>CM042754.1:21515247-21535247 GCA_022496165.2 Catalaphyllia jardinei | reverse complement strand
TCTGTGAGTAACTTAAAAATCAACAAACAAACATATGCTTTTTGGAGTGACCTTCTCCTTTAAAAAATATTGCATATAGAGCGGAAATTTGGGAACAGATTGTTTACACAGGTGATATTGACGTGAAATACAACACACGAATTGATCGAGCGTCAAAGCAAGTGCCATTTGGACAGAAAAGAGATGTGTTGCATCACAGCTCTCTCGACTAATATCTTAAGCATTATTTTTAAGAACCTTGTAGCCTGTCCGGTGGTTGATAGGCATCATAAAGCCTTGATAAACCCGTAAGTCACCAGCAGGTTTTAAAGATGCAAAGTGTGTTCTGTAACTTCCAATGCAACTGTGATATGAGCGAGTTATCGACATTTGAAGTCAGGTTGATCCAGGCAGCAAAGTCCGGCAAGAGCAGCTCTTGCCCAAGAATAAAACCCTGTCGTGAGTTGTGGCCCATTTGCCAAGCGTTGCTAGCATCAAAGTTTGGAAAGTGAGAGCTGGTTTTAGACTTCTAAAATTTTTCTTGCACCCAGCACCATATTTACTTGTGCATGAGGTCTAAAGAACCTTCCCGGCATGTATTGCAATCAGGTTCTGCAGATGTCTCTCGAAAATCTTTTTTTGAGGGAGGGGAGGGGCGGCTGTACACAGGCTAGTAACTAGCTAGTTTTTCCTTTTTATTTCAACATAATAATGGCCAACAAGAAGTGATCGATTGAAGCATAAATCTGTGATCCAGGTTGCTTTGATTTTATTTCAAATCTGCATAATTTGTAGTGTTGTAAACTTCTGGGATCAGTGGCCATGCAGATGTATGGAGACCTGTGCATTGCTCAGAAGGGTAATCTGTCAGCCCTACGTTTTTGAGCTTATACGCTGCAGGAAGTTAACATTTTGGTGTTTTTAAAGTGAAATCAACATCCTTTCCATCAAGGATTAAAGTGAAATCAACAGTATAACCTATTTTGACCTGAAATCGAGATTTTTGAGCTTACACGCTGTGTGAAATTAACATTTGGCTCGTTTCTAAGTAGAATCAACGTCCTTGCTGTCACGTGTTTACGTAAAATCAACATTTTAACCTAGTTAGGCCTGAAATCAATGTTTTTTTGAGCTTACACCCTCCATGAAATGAACATTTTGCTCTTTGTAAGTCAAATCAACATCTTTGCTGTCACTCATTCACAGTTCAAATATGAAATATTTCACATATGCTTCATATCAGTCTCTCTGTAAGTTGCTCTTATCTGACTTGTGTTTAATTTGCTTGTCGACATTGCCATAAGTTTGCTTAGTTAGTTAGTTAGTTGTCTTATTACCAACTAAAATTTTGTGAATATTTTCATGTTGTCTTTGATCAATCCTTCTCAAACTCATTAATAATTCATCACGTTAAAACAAAGAAAATCACAACCTGGTTTGGATACCAGGTCTTAATTAGCTTAGATTTTGACGATTTTACTTCTCCGTTTACTCCTTACTTTTTGTTTCAATTGAGAAGATATATGAAACACTCGAGACAATGTTTCTTCGGCTATCTAAACACCTCAAATTTTGTCAGAAATACTCCGCTGTGCATGGTATTTTTAACTCTCTTCTCAGTGTTTGGATATCCTGACGAAATACTGTCTCTCATGTTTGATATATTAATTGAAAACCCTGTGAATTTTGCATGAATTGTTTAGGGAACTCAGATTGTTAGATTCTCCTTGTAGTTTGCTCTGGTCTGACTGGGTACTTCAAATATTTTAATTGCTTGTCAACATTGCCTTAAGTTTGCTTAATAGTTAGTTAGTTGTCTTATTACCAACTAAAACTTAGTGAATTCAATTTTCATTTTGTTGTTGATCAATCAATCTAATACAAAGGAATTAAATTTCTCATGAAACTCGGAACAGTATTTTCTTGACAAGCTATACATTTCTTGAACAATGTGTATCTTTGTTGGGTGTATGTTTTTTTTAATTTTTCATTTGCATCTGTTCTAGCTTCATGCATTTCCTGCTATGAATGGAAGGGTAAGGAAAAGTTAACATATACAAAGCTTTCTATGGTCAGCTGTAGTTTGACCAATGTGGTTTGAAAAATGTCTCAGTGTATCTTTATCTGACCTCAAAAGAAGTCTACTTAACCCTCCCCCCCTCCCTGCCAAAAAAACCATCCCATTTTACGTTCTTTCCTTTGTAACACTTTAGTTCTGAATAGACTGTGTAATAGTGCGGCTATAATGCATATGTGGAGGTTAACTTAAAGGAGCTGCGTCACAGTTAAACAGTTTAAAAAATGTAGCCTAAATTTTTCAATTTTGTTGTTTGTAATCCGTATCAATCTTCTCCATCCTTAACCATCCTTGTTCCCTTATGGTTAATTATTATGTCTTAAGTGTTTTCCTATCTTTCAAAAGTATTATTTTCAGGTTTCTTTCAATTTAAAGATAATTTGTTGATGGTCAAAATGACTCAAAATACCGTGACATAGCCCTTTTAATCCTTGGTACAATTTTTTTCTTTGTTCTGGTGTATGGTAAAATATGGGTACAATTATGTGTGTATAATAAAAAAATTACAGCATCAAAGCAAGGGTAATGCATTTGCTCAATCAGTTTTATTTTAGTTATCTATTTTGTTTGCCATCGATTTTAAGACTGACATGAAGTATCCTTTCTACAGCCCTTCTTTGCATTTTCCTACAAAGAGCGTTTTGATGTCAATGGATGGGATATTTATGATCCTGAGAAAGAGTTTCAAAGACAGGTATTTAAATAAAAGCAAACATGAATTGTGTAGCATACATTTAACAAAACAGTTTGTCAACAGTTTGTCTTACTGCTTTTGCTCACTGAATCACATATAATTAATGTATTTATTAATTATCTGAACTTTCTTGTAACTTCCAGAATGTACCCAACGATTGCTGGCAGATCACAAGAATCAATGAAAAATACGACTTTTGTGAAACCTACCCTGGTCTGGTGTGTCATCATGGTTCATAAATTATAATAATATTCAATTACTGGAGATATTTTGTGGACAGAACTCCAGATCGTTGGTAGTAGTGAAAAGATGATTTAATTGTGATTTGAAGTAATCTCCTCAACTTACTGAGTATGTCATAACAGACTTTAATCCTTGCTTTGAACTCAGAAAAAAATTAACCTGACACAGAGAACATTCACTTAAAGTTCACAGAGGTTTGATAGTGTATTTTCAGAAATCCCTTGCAGGGCTGTCATTTAGTTGTAATTAGCAAATAATTTATGTTTGGATGAATGTATTTTTTGTTATGACCAGAGTTTCTGAATAATTATAATTCGCATGTATACTTGTAACATTATTGAAACTCAAAGATACATGTACCAGCATATTTTGCCATCCCGAACAAAGTCAGTGAGAATAGATTTGGCAGTTTGATCCTTTTGTGAACAATATGTAAAATTTGTAACTTCATTTTAGGTGACATTTGGTGACAAATATTTCTTTTTTAATACCTGTCAGTTGTACATGTACATGCATACATATCGCAAATCATTGATGTGTAATGTTTGATGTGATTTCAGTTAGCAGTGCCAGTCAATGTTACTGATGAGGATTTGAAGAAGGTAGCCACCTTTCGTAGCAAAGAAAGAATTCCAGTGAGTCCTTTGTTTTTGATGTTACAGTCTAGCCAAGGTCCATTGCTACATGTACTGTACAAAAGGTAGAAAATTAAGATCAGTTATGGTTTTTTGGTATGTCCAGTCTCCAGTACTGATTTCAACTTTGAAAGAGAGAACTCTTAAATTTTATCTTGGCTTTTTATGCCATGGAAAAGGATACTTTACACACTGAGCAATTAACACAATCAGCAATTAACATCTAGAAAAATATCAGTTGTAGATGTGAAACTACATTTCATTCGCCCAGCAATGCGTTTACTTTCCTGCCGATGTACAGCCCAACTATACAGTGGGACCCTGTTAATCCGGTCAGCAATGAGCCACAAAAATCTGGCCGTATTAACGGGTTGGCCTTAAGGTGGGGTCCTGCTTTAAAGGAGCTGCTTCACGGTTAAACGGTTCGTTGTTGGTAATCTTCTCTATCCATAGCTATCCTTGTTCCTTATGGTTTATTATTATCTCTTTAGTGTTTTCCTGTCTTCCTAAAGTGTTATTTTCAGGTTTCCTTCAATTTAATGGTAATTTTGTCCATGGTCAAATAACTCAAAATACCATGACGTAGTTAATAGTGATGTTATTATCGCATTTGGAGTGTTGGTAGACTGTGCTTTGATTTGTCTGTTAGGTGCTTTCTTGGTTGCACCCAAAGAACTCTGCTTCCATCACTCGAGCCAGTCAACCTAGTGCTGGACTAGTTGGCAAGACCAGGAACAAGGATGATGAAAGATACTTTCAGGTAAAGGATGTCTCTAATTTGGTGAACAGTACAAATACATTTAAAAACAAAAATACAGAATTTCCGTCTCAAGAAAAATCAAAGTTTTTGCTGTAGTTTTTGATAGGAAGTATTGGTGTACACACTATAAGCACACTGCATGCAGAAAGCATGCATACAATGCTGGCTGCCAGCTCATTTCACTGGCTGAAGGAGAAAGGAAAACTTACATGTAAATTTGGCTAAAATTTCACACCAAGCAATGCCTTCCGTAACTTTAAAGGAATGATGGCCAGAGAAGCTGTCTGGGCATGTTAATGAGCCAGCTCATTGTTTTCTTGGTTACATCCAGTGTGTGCAGATAACATTTCATGACTATAACTTTGTATGTTTCTCTGAACACGCTACTGATTACACTTTTTTTCTGCGAGTCTTTTGCTTTTGTCTTTGTTCATTTACAAGAAGTGACTGTAAATAACTTGCTAACAGACGTTTCATTTTTTTATGAGGGAGTGGGGGGGGGGGGGGGGGGGGGGGTTTGGGGACCCCCCTTTAAAAATTTCCTCCCCCCCCCCAGGTTTCCCTTTTTTTCCCCAGCCCCCCCCCCCCCCCTAATAGCAGTCATTTCTTTTGGATGACCCCTTCCCCCTCACAAAAAAAATAACCCCCCCTCAAGATTTTGCCTTTTTAATATTCTCTATTATTCCCCTACTTGACGTTATTGTGCTCACTATGAAGACGAAATTTACAATCCCTATACTACAAAGAGCTCTTTGGTTTAAAAAGGAAACACAAATCAAAAGATAGAGTCGAACACTTTTTTCCTTGGGTCATCGTAGTTTAATAAAAAATGAGAAACAAACTGCAATGATAAACATTGAACTTGCACATTTTTTGATTAAGACTTGATGTTTCGTATGTTACTCTACACACATTTTCAAATGTTACCGTTGAAATTTAAAACAGCTAAATTAATAAAGCATCAGCTTTACTTCCGACGTTGACATTGAAAACTGGCTCAAGTTCTTGAATAAAATAAGTCTCTTTAATTTTGCAATGGTAGTCTGTCAATAGTAGAAGTCAATTTTACATCTCCTAGTTATGGCTCACCCTGAGCGGGTGGCATTTGGCCCTCTCATTGACATCTTCCTTGTCTGAATTACTGAATGCAAGTATGGCATCACTTGAGTCGTATGTCCTGGTATTTCTCAGTGTTGGTTGCCCAGCTATTAGAGGATTCTTCTGCTGCAATCAGTGTCTTACAATTACCTTTAGTTTACTTTTTGCCTTTATTTTACGTAGTGAGGCACTCGCTGCGCCGATCTTTAAAGCGCGTACGGGATTCTAAATCACGCTTCACAAATGAGATAGCCTTTTCAATCATTCAATGATTTTGGCATAAGATAAAAATTCCAGGGTCTCCGGAAAGCAAGCATTAGCTATATTGTTAATCCAACTGGGAAAAAGCGAATTACTACATAAGCATCATGAAATAGGCTCATTCCAAAATGCGCAATCATGGGGAAAGCGACCTTTACAGCTAAATGATCCAGGTAGTTTGATATCTTACAAGCAAAAGAAGCTACCTTTCTTTCTAAGTGTGGATGGCTGTTCAGAAAGGGCAAGTGAGTTTTCCATGCCAGGATACCAGTTGAAGCCCAGTGACTGAAGCAAACTGAACTGGTTTATCAAAGAGCACAGAGGAATGGTGGAAAAACTACTGGAAAAACTGAATTTCATATTAAAAGATTTGAAGGAACACGATTCAGTCCAACGGGCTTGCTTTAAAAGCAGGGCGAAACATTTTTCCACAGCTTAAATGTAAAACAGATCAAATGTGTAGGACATGGAAGCACCAGAAAATGAGAAAAGAAGTTATGACAGAACTATGGTGGCCCATGCGTGCCATAGGAAAAAGCCATCGAATGACCGTGTATTCATGGATCATTTTATTTCTGATTTTTTAACAAGTGAGACAAAATTTTTCATTTTACTTGGATACATCAAATGGGAAGTTACACTACAACAATTAGATTATGTAAAGTGTATATGAAATAATTCTTATTTGGACTGCGGTTATAGATGAAGTATGATCCTCGCAGTAAACTGAGCTATGAAGCCACACATTGGGAGCAAGGTCAATTTAATGAGTTCATATCTCCCGTAAGGAATGAAATGATGTAAAGTGTATATGAAATAATTCATATTTGAACTGTGGTTATAGATGCAAGTGAAGTATGATCCTCGCAGTAAATTTTCCAATTTAAGCAACTGGAAAGAAGCCTGAAAAAAATAGCAGGGCTTCAACGGGATTCGAACCCATGACCTCCGCGATACCGGTGCGGTGCTCTACCAACTGAGCTATGAAGCCACACATTGGGAGCAAGGTAAATTTATTGAGTTTATATCTCCCGTAAGGAGTGAAATGATGTATCATATTCATATTTGATCAAATCATATTTGAACTGCGGTTGTAGATGCAAGTGAAGTATGATCCTCGCAGTAAACTTTCCTGAAAAAAAATCGGGGCTTCAACGGAAGCCCTGATTTTTTTTTTGCAGGCTTCTTCTTTCCAATTGCTTAAATTGGAAAATTTACTGCGAGGATCCTACTTCACTTGCATCTATAACTGCAGTTCAAATAATTAATTATTTTATTTTGGCACTCATAGGCCACACTCATTTTTTTTGTATACATTACAAAATAAAAAAGTAAATTTATTAAAACAAAATTGAAATATTTAAAAAAAAAAACAAAAATAAAAAAATATATAAAAATAAAAACAAACTAAGATGAAAATAATTAATCATTGAAATAAAAAAAAAATTGTAAAAAACCAGAAATAAAATAAAAAGACGGCTTTTCGATGGCTTTTTCCTATGGTACGCATGGGCCACCATACAGAACATTCAGGGGCATTCACAAACAGCGCATCAACAAAGGGAGAAGGAATTTAGAAAACCGCAGAAAGCTAACTGAAAGAAAGAGGAAGCGCACTGAAGACAACGTAAAGCGAGTTCATGGAATCTAAGTTTGAAACCCGCTAGGAAATCTCCCATAATTCATTGTGCACCCTCCTAGTAGCCTAGCCGTCCCGGAAGAGTTTATTACAGTTGAGGATGGTACCACGTCGTTATTTAGACGAGATAGGCTATACATCGTCCAGCTCTTGGAAGGGAATTATTTCACCGATGCTGCAAGAAGCAGAATCACCACCAATCCCATAAGCAGGAAGCCAGAAACTATGTTTACACCTTCATGTACCCTGAAGAGTACACTGTGACTGAAAGCATTGGTGACAGCAGCACAAGCAGCTTGCGAAGAAGAGCTCGACGACAGTGAAGATGAAGATGAGTGCCAGTGAAAGTTGTATAATTAGAAAATAACTAGTTTAAAGTTCTCTTTGGTAGCTACAAATATTTTTTGCCATAGAACGTTAGCAGAAGGGAAGTTTGTAATATCTTTGTGTCCCGTCTACGGCTATGTTTGCTCTATAGCAAGTTTTTGTAATATGAAAACATTATGCAATTTCAAAGTTTTACATAACTATTTCTCCTGACCCCCCCTGTTGGGATGCCCCCCTCAATAGCCTTTTTGCGGGCGCCCCCCACAACCCCCCACCCCCCCCCCCCTAACTCATAAAAAAATGAACGGTCCCTAACTGTAAGAAAAAAAACTCAGTGTCGGGAAAAAATGCTTTCCTCATCTTAATTCAGATGGGCTGTGTTGTCCCTGCATTTAGGCCATACTAGATGCCAATGCGAGAGGTCACAAGCTGATAATAATGGATGCAAGACCTAAGATCAACGCTATAGCAAATCAGGTTTGTACAGTTAAGCAATAGACCACAAGTTTCTGTGGGTTATAAGCTGATAAACCACGCGGGATGTTGGTAGAACACGAGAAAAATTTGTAAACGACGAGCCGCAGGCGAGTGGTTTACGAATTCTTCGAGTGTTCTACCAATATCCCAAGTGGTTTATCAGCCTATAACCCATAGAAAACTTGTGGTCTATTGCTTTTATATAATAATTCAGAAGACGCGCAATTTTTCCGTGGGTTTACCGGCACAATAACCAAATGCTGATTGACCAATCAGAGCGCACGCATTGATTTGGTTATTATATAATTGAAAATAGTCTTTGAGCAGCCCTGTTTTATTTGGGTTTCCTCGCAAGTAGCCGTGGTTATCTCTCCCCAGGTGCCCTTGTAATCTAAATCGTAGCTGCACATGCAAGATCAAAACAAGAGAGCCTGTTTTGCAGGCTTAGCTGAATTATTTTGTTTTACTTTTGCGCTATCTATTCCGTAGTTTGAAGTTGAACTTTTTTGCTGTGCAAAATACAGGTCTCGGGTATTACATGTAGAATGCATTGAAACATTGCTTTAGTTTTGCAGTTTTTACTCTTAAAAATAATTCGAGTTGTAAGGGTATTTTGTTATGATACATCTAAGAAGTACAACAACAACTGAATTGGGATAACAAATAAGAACGACTAGACATTCCTTTTACCTTCTCAGGCAATAGGAGGAGGTTTTGAGGTGCAGGAAAATTATCAGAACACTGAACTTGTTTTTTTGGACATTGCAAATATTCATGTCATGAGAGAAAGGTGCGTTGTTTTCATTAACTGTTCCTTGTGGCTGGTATCTTAGTGGTCAATCGATTGAGTTTTCTTTTTCTTTGGCGTAGAAACACAACACAACATGGGCTGTGATGAAACCCTTAATGGAGGAAGCAGAGGCTCTTAGGGAGCGGTCATTAACCATTGGTGGGGGGGGGGGGGGCCTCGGTATTATTTCAAAGGTTAGGGCCCAAACTTTTAGCCCTTCTCAGGTTAACAGCCCAAAAATCTCGCCCCCTTTTAAAATGTGAGCCTAAAAAATTGTAACCCTCCCCTGTGAAAATATTTTGAGAATTCGAATGTTGCACCGCGAGAAACCATACAAACGTTATTTTGAGACAATTATTTCACTGGAATAAGAAAAAAGTGTTACTAAGGGAACCCGTACAATAAATAGCCCCGTTGTTACTTATTGAATTCCTGTTTTGTAGTCAACTTCAAAAGTGAACAAATTGTGCATATTTAATAACGGATCAGCGAAAGCTGTCTCTATTCAAGAGAAGTCCGCAGATCTTGCTCAACCCCTCCAGGTCCTGCAAGTTCGGCCATGTTGTGTGGTCTGCAAAAGTTTTTCAAAGTTATTTTCCTGCTGGACCGATTCGTCTTCCTCCTGGTCCTCATCAGAATCCTCACTGATGTCATTATCGCTATTATCCTCTGCGATTTCGTCTAAGACACCATCATCATTGCCATCATCAATGTCATCATCAACATTATCGTCACAATCGCTGTCGTCGAGATTTTCGCTACCTTCAATTATCTTCTTAGCAATGTCTATGGTTATGAGGTCTATTTTTTTCTTGCTTCAGTGCTCCTTTGGATTTTTTCTTTGGATGATTTTTTAAATAACAATAAATCAAGTGATGTTTAAATAAAATTGTTCTGGGTGTGAGCTTTTTCACTGTGCAGTTAGGTTTTGAGTATACGATTCTATGAGGATTCTCTTGCCATGCTAAAGTCAGTAGCACAAAACCCATTTGTGCGCATCGCCCAAAGTTTTAACGAAAGGCGCCCAGAAATTGTAACCCTCCCCTAAACGTGGGCCCATAAAATTATGGTCCACCCCAAATGGGTGCCCAAAAAAACCACAGCCCTCCCCCAAAATTTCCCGGTTCCCCGGGGCCCCCCCCCCCCCCAATAGTTAATGACCGCTCCCTTACGTTATTTCAGTGAACACGAAAAAGATTTTCGTTTACTTTGTTTACGGATTTCTTTCTTTCATATAAATTCGGAAGGGCTCCTTATTACACCACTGGGGAAATTGATCTGTGGATAACGAGATTATTCAACGTCAAAATTGGAGGATTAAAAATTTGAGCGACAAACTTCATTGGAAAATACAAGTTTACCTGAAGGCAAAATTCACGCTTATCTTGTACAAAGTTAACTATGTCTTGGAATAGATTTTTAAACGTTCTGTGGCCAGACAAAAACAATGGACTCATAATTATCAGAGTAAATTAAGTACATTATTTAAAGTTGTTTCTCTGCTGGTTTTCTCAAAAGATGTAAAAAAATTTTATTATTATTTTGTTTAGCTTGCGTAAACTGAAGGATATATGTTTTCCAACAATTGACGATGTTCACTGGCTTACAAACCTGGAAGGAACTCACTGGTTGGAGCATATTAAGGTACTTTGCCATGATAAGTGATAAATGCCCGTTAAACTAAAATGCTAACAACTGTGTAATCCTGCCAGGTGAAAAAATTCTAACTGAACGACAACTCTAGAAAAGAAGTAAAATCACACAAGGTGAAGGAAAACATTTTCTGAGTTTTATTGGATTTGAAGCCACATCCTTCAAAACTGATGTTTTCCTGGTTTTTTTTTGTCTCGTGTCATTTCAGTCAGCAGACGTTTCTATGACAAACCAGACCAAGCGGTCTTGCATGAAATGTGCCTTGGTAGAATCTCTTTACAGATTTAGTTTACCTATTTGTATGCCTTGGGTGCATGTTTAGGTCTTCGTTGCAGCTGTAAAATACCATCATCTATACCTGACTTTTAATATTCACTTCTCATATTCTCAATTTATTCTGAAGGCAGTAGAACTGTGAGCATTCTATTTGTTACTAACTGACTGACTGACGGACAGACAGACAGACAGACAGACAGACAGACAGACAGACAGACAGACTCGGCATTGCAGCTGCAAAATACCGTAATCTATATGCGACCTCTATTTGTCACTTCTCGTATTCTCAATTTACTCTGAAGGTAGTGGAACTGTGAGCATTCCATTTATCAATAACTGACTGACTGACAGACAGACAGACAGACAAACAGATAGACAAACAGACAGACAGGCAGACAATCAAACACACAGAGAGACTGTTTAATGACTGACAAACCGATCAACAGGCCAGCAGACCGGAAGACAGACTGACCGATGAGCTGACTGGCCGTTTGACTGAATGTTAGACGGACAGATGCAGACAGACGTACAGACTGACTGACTGAGTAATTGTCTGACAGACTGATTGATTGACTGCTAATATTTTCAGGTCATTCTTGCTGGTGCGGTGAAAATAGCTGACTCCGTGGACAGATGTCGTATGTCAGTTGTGGTGCATTGTAGTGACGGCTGGGACAGGACGTCACAGGTGACACGTTGCGCTGCTGATCAGCAACTCCCTTGCCAACGCCCGATTACCAGCCATTGTCTTGGAAAGGAGCCTCCATTCTTCCCAAGAAACCACTCTCTTCTCAGTGAGGAGGAAACGCAGACCGGCGAAAATCGAGCCTACCCCTTGCCCTGCCATTCTTCGTTGTTTTAAGATATCTAAGTCCCAAAAGCGGTCATATTTTTCTTTTTTTTTGCGAAGAAGTTTTAAAAACCAATAGTAATGAAAAACTAGCAAAAAGTTGCTAGATGTTATGCGTTTCTAACAACCGTGTTTTCACTCTTTCTGTTCAGCTCACTGCACTTGCCATGCTTCTTCTGGACCCTTACTACCGAACAATTGAAGGATTTGAGGTAAACTGATATTTTCGTTGCATGTTATTTGTGTTCCTGGCACAAGTTGTCAGCTTCATTGCTACTGCTCTTACTCCTTTTTCACACAGGTTCTCATCGAAAAGGAATGGACAAGTTTTGGGCACAAGTTTCAACAGGTAAAGTAGAGTAAACAAAGCAGGAAAGAGTTTTCAGTGAAGAAGCACAGG
Organism: Catalaphyllia jardinei; assembly: GCA_022496165.2. NCBI lineage: Eukaryota > Metazoa > Cnidaria > Anthozoa > Scleractinia > Caryophylliidae > Catalaphyllia > Catalaphyllia jardinei. The sequence continues at coordinate 21,523,088 of CM042754.1, read as the reverse complement.
CCGCTACTCGAGCCTCTGGAAACTTGGGAAACTCATTGTTCTGCTCCTCGGAAACAGAATGTTTGGCTTTCGGGAAAAAAAGATCATATTTAATAAAAGTACAGGCCAGTGTTTCCGACCTTTGCATGTCTCAGTGTAGTGAGTCTTTGCCCTGACAATTCGAGAACACCAATTACGAATTGGTTGCCTTGCTTGGGAATCAGTTGAGAGGAAAAACGAGAAATTTCTGTCTGAATATCCTCTCCGAGAATTTGCGACAAAAGATATAATTTTTCTAGTCCGAGCTTTTCATCAGATGAGTTTCTAGGTAACACTGCTAAGTTTCATGGAGCCTGCGAACTTTGTGTTTTTTTTGTACAGCGGTACGGTCATGGAGACAAGAATCATGCTGATGACCAGCGGTCTCCTGTTTTCCTGCAGTTTATAGACTGCGTGTGGCAGGTCACCAAACAGGTTGGTGTACTTCTGGCCCGGGTTGTTCGAAAAGTGGATAACGCTGTCCACCGGATAAATCACTATGCAGTGGATGGCGTAGTTTGTTTCATCAACACTTATCCCGCTGGATAGCGATTTATCTGGTGGATAACGTTGTCCAGCCTTTGAACAACCGGGGCCTGTTAATTTGGTGATTTTCTTTCCTTGTAAACTATGTTCACTTGAATATTAGGCAGCTTAAGTAAACCATGACGGCAACGGCAACGAAAACGTCAGCAAACAAAAGATTCAATAAGCAGAACAATGTCGGTGCACGTGCGTTATAAATCTTTGTACATTTCGTGACCGTCTTCCGCAAACAACAGCGTGAAATAACCAAGTTCTGCTTATTTTGGAGAACGTGGGCCTCAACGGCAAATTTTTTATTTGGTTCAGGAATTTTTCGCTGGCATTTCATGTTAGTATGAACAAGTTCTTACACGGTTTGGTGTGCTGAGCAGATGCAGATAGTTACGAATGTCTCTAATTATACGGGCCTTGACCTGATCTCTTGTTTAATCCTACAGTTTCCCTGCGCTTTTGAGTTCAATGAACAATTCTTGATAACCGTGTTGGACCATCTTACAAGGTATGATAAAGAGTATATACCCTTTACATAAATGGCGCCTAAATTTGAATAACAATACTTTGTACATCCTTAGCCTCACATTCATGTGAAAATTCCTTTGTCTTGAAACATAAATGTAAGGCTAAGGATGTACCAAGTATTGTTATTCAAATTTAGGCGCCATTTATGCAAAGGGTCTATTGCTGAAATTCTACTCTATTTCCACGATTAATAATTTTGAATCAAACGAGGTAAATTGAGACGGACTTTTTTCTCAGTTATGTTTTGAAGAGATTATCAATAATCATAGTTAACAGGGAGAGTTGCTGCTTATCGACAAGGTAACAAATATCCCTAGGGGTACTTCCGGAAGTTTTGGCTAGGTGTGTGCCGTGAAGGGTCTTAACCTTAAACCTATTTAGAGATGAAGGACATCAAAAATGGCACCCTTTTAAAGGCCCATACCTCCAAATGATACCCTTTTGAAGTGAGGATCAAAAACTAAGAATAGCGTGAACGGGTCGGCTGTATTTCGTTTTTGTAACATTAGAAGTAAACTGAAGGTTCAGTTTTACCAGATCATTTGTTTTTCGTTTATAGTTGGGCATTTACTGTACGGACTGCAATTTTAGCTGATGCAATTTAGGTACCCCACCCAAGGATCACATCGACAACACAATGCCAAGAGGAGCAAAAATTGTACCCCATAGTATTAAGGATCAAGAACCTCAAAACCCCACCCTAACCCGCGGCACATACCTATTCAGCCCATATATAGGAGTACCCCTTCCCCCTGGGACGAATGTTAACTTTGACTCGGCAATGTCTTGAGCTTGACAAGAAATATGTGTCGATCGATTGAGTTAAGGCATGCTCGTCAAAAATGAAAAAAACGAAGATTCAGGTTGTAAAATGTTATTTCTTTTTTCTTTTAGCTGTTTATTTGGTACTTTCTTGTACAACTCAGAGTCCCAAAGAATGAAAGAGGTAGGAAGTAATTTTATGTACATGTTCAACTTGTAATCGGTTATCCTCTTACTTTTTTAGTTTTATTGTATTTGATTTGCGACACAAACAAAATAGAATTAGAGTACAATGATTAATAAATATTATAACAAATTAATAGACAGGATTACGATGAAGATACAAAACTAAAATTTATGTATCAAAGGACAGAAACCAAAATGGCGAGATAGCCTAATAAAACCATATGGCTTGTAAGCTTGGGTTCCCTTTCGAGAGACACCAAATGACTAATTTAGGTAATTAATGACAAGTCTTTTTTAATGACAGAGCTAGTAGTTACCAATAATATATGCTTTAAGTTTTTTTTCCTTAAAGATGCCAGTGAAAAGAGCCAGAAATTTCAGGTGAAAGAGAATTCAAAATTTAGGACCTCTGTTGAATACGGAGCGTTGCCGGATATTTGTTCTACATAATGGAAGACGAAAGGATTTTGCATGCCTTGTATTCCAACAATGGATTTTGTTGCTTATTGTGAATCACATGAAGTTAATTTTCTGGTCATAACCGGCTCAACGTCTGTTTCTCTATAGGATGTAAAATCCAAGACAGTTTCTCTGTGGTCGTACATCAACACTCGTGTAAGTGCTTTTACTTTTGTTTACTTTTATTGCTCCGACACCTCGAAACGGTTAAGGTCAAGACACGCCAGGAAACACTGAGGTCTTTGCGACAGCTCTCTGTGACAAGCCATTCCTTGTGTACGCGCCCGGCCAAGTTGCAGAGACCATTTGCTGAGTGTGACATGGGGAATTCTTATGAAAACCTTTGTCCCGGCAAAGACCTTTGTCCCGGCAAAGTCATGAATCATTCCCGGCATGGTAATTGGAACGTTCGAAAATCAAACTCAATCGAACTCAATCCATGGATTAGGTTCGATTGAGTTCGGCAATCGAACCAAATCGAACACCGAATTTTGTGTGAGTTCGATTTCCGAACCAATCGAACTTAATCGAACAAATCGAACCCAATCGAACTCAATCCATTAGATTGTGTTGGATTGAGTTTGCAAACCGAACTCAATCGAACACAATTAAATGGATTGCGTTCAATTGGTTCTGGTAAACGTACATGCATACAGTAAGCCCAAAGCAATCCCATCAAAGCAGGTTTTTCTTGTGCATTTTACTCAATAACAGAAACCCCATTTGTAAACTGTCCACGGCAGTTAAGAGAACAGAACAGGGAAGCAACCAGTTCACGTTGAAGGTGACCTAATTGTCCGCGTTCGTTTGCAATTCCTAATGCACGGCCTTTCTCTCCTATTTTCTTTAAAACCTTGAAAACTTCGCCATCCTTCATCGGCATGACGTCAAAGCGGCATTCCTGGTAGCCTTTTACCACGTATTTGAAGCTTACACAGCGCATCTGAAGCCATTTCTGCGGAATTTTTTCCTTTACGAAAAACACGTACGCTACACTCCGGGCTCAAGTAACTCGAGCTTCCAAGATCTGATTATGGATTTTAAACGCCTGTTTTGCACAAATCACGAGTTTGAAAATCAAACGCTCCTTTGGGTTCGATTTATTATTTTTTTTCGGTAAGTCCGATTTTGTTCGATTGTCGAACTCAAACGAACTCAATCCATCAATTGAGTTCGATTGGGTTCGATTAAAATTTAGTTCGATTGAATTCGATTTACTATGGGGATCATTGCAACTTGTCACCCCGGCATTGTTACACGTTAATTTATCCTGAGTGGTCTGTGAACATGGTTAACGTTTGGTATATTGTTTTGTGTCTTGTAAATTTTCACTGATATTTTTGGTGGATGCATTAGTTCAAACGGGGCCTGCTGCCATTTGTATTCCTTCGTGTAGTGTAAGGTACTATTCTCGCACAGCCGGTTTGTTGTTGGGCCAAGCTAAGCAAATAGCGCACAGACCGCACGTGCGATGGACCATCCAAGGGAGCTACCATTCTTCTACGAGCTGCTTCATGTTACAGGGTTTTTACTGGCGTATGAACAAAATTGATAGATTTTAGGCTGTTCACTAGGGCCGGGTTGTTCGAAAGCCCGTTAACGTTAACCCAGGGTTAAACGTTAACTGAAGCATTATGTTTTCTTGGAAAAAAAGTTTTTCGACTCTAATGTTTGGCGTAGTTTGAGATTACTACAGCGCAAACTGAAGGGCAAGCAATATAAACAGGTCAACTCACCAAAAAGTTACAAAACTGAAATCAAATTTCTCGTTAACCCTGGGTTAGCTTAATCGGGCTTTGAACAACCCGGCCCTGTACTGCTTATTAATCTCCCTCTGATTTGTTTCAACATTACAGACCTTGGAATTCAAGAACCCTCTGTATGCTCCACATCTTCACCAACATGTAAGTACGCCAGTCTGTTGCCTTTGTCTATAAAAACTCCGCCTCAAATTGCCATTCATGTGTTCGATTTCTGCTCGTTTTCCTTCGGAAACTACCAAGATATTTTCATAGCAATTGATATTCTCAGTTCTGCCGCATACAGTTTTCCGGCTTTGCTTACATGCAGGAAAGACATTATGTTTGTTTAAATCTAAAAAAAATTGTGCACCTTTTGGTCTTCAATTTACTTGATTTAATAATGCTTGTAATCGTCAGGTGCTGTTTCCGGTTGCTAGTATGAGAAGACTCGACTTATGGACTCGTTATTACATTCGTTGGAATCCGACCATGCAACCTCAGGCAAGACATTGCTTAAGTAAATTTTTATGGATCAGTTGACTGCTAACGTTCTTTTGTTTTCTTGTTTCTGAGTGTCAGTTACCAAGCACGAGAATTGACCAAGTTGTTTATTGTTCTATCTCAGGAGTCAGAAGAACAGAGAAGTCGCGACTTACAATTCCTTTGTGAGCAGGTAAAGAAAGATCGATTCAGTTTGAACTGTGCGCGCGGTGTAATTAAATTTCTTTCTTTGATCATCTCTGCAGCTCCGTCACAAATGCGAGGAACTAGAACGAGAAATCATGGCTCGTACGTCGGTGGAAGTACCCACCACTCCAGACGCTATGTCAGTCAACAGCAACCAATCACAGCAGTGGGCCCAGCCTTCGGTCGTGTGAGACGTACCAGGCTGCAGCGACGAACATGCTCGTGAGGCCAGCGAGCAATTTGGAAGCGATTGCAACGCAATTTGAACATAGCCCCGTCCTAGAAAATTCTTGGCAATAATAGTCTCATTTTTTTTTACAAGAGATTGTCATCACGTTTTTTTCCGAACTTTCTGCTAAAGCTGCAAGTTCCTTTTGGCATGCTCCATTTTCTCTCGTCCAGCTAACTATCTCGGTAGTGAAATATCTTGTCAGTAATTTATCAGATTTAACCAAAAGCCCGCAATGGATTTGTAAATGCATCCTTTTAATTTTTTCAAGGACGGAACCAAATGGACAGCGAAAGAAATATTTTTTGCTCTAAATGAAAGCTGTTTTTATGAACTTAGTTGAAATAATTATTTCTGTTTTGGTAAATAATATCATTTAAAACTAGTCAGAACATTTATTGCAAATAAGAAAGAGAAAAACAGTTGACTTTGCTTAGAGAAGGATGTCAATGTATCTTTACCCTGATTTCAGGAAGCTTAGGCTGTTTTTGAGTTTTAGGAACCCAGCAATTATTGGTTTGATTCGGCTGAGAAACAGTGTTACTTAGAAGATAGGTTGGCTATCAAAGGCGATGATGGAATTTAACCCCTTGTAGTTCACAATTTTAACTGAAGCCGACGCTGATTAGCGTTTGAAAAAAAATGCTGTAGAGCCACTTTGTAAGAAAACGATTCTAAAGTATTTAGTTATAGTACAGGAAAGCCAAACAGGAAAAGTGACAATGAAAAGTATTTCATGTTTTAGTTTTTAATGAAAGTAGTTTTTAGATTAACTTTGCGTTGTACCTTGTATAGTAGTCCTCTTTTCTGTTTATTAGGAAATGAATCCTGGAGTTCCATGCTAGGAATTGATTTAAAGTAAAAAATAAAGAAGCAAGAATGAAGCTTTTTTTGGTTTTTGAAACACTGAAATTCAGCTTGTTCTGGACTCCCCCGAAGATAAATGGTAAAAACCCTGCAGCCCTCTTATTTCCTCATTTGTTTTTCATAGTCAGACAACATGGAGCAAGCTGAAAAAAAAACTATAAAACAGACCTTCTCAAAGTCTGTTTGTTCTCGAGACTTTATCACTCACGTTAGCGCTAACAAGAAGTTTACTTGCGGCAAGTGTATTATAAAAGATGTTTATGTACAGTTGTTTCGAGAAAGGTCTTACACGACAATTTTGAAAGTTATTATGGGTAATGGTGGTTTTTACGGTTGTTTGATTGAACCTCAAGGTGTTTCAGCGTGGTGTAAGGAAACAGCACAAGCACGTGTATTCATGCTTTCTCCTTTCTTGTTGCTAGATCACCTTTAACCTCGATCAAGCGAAGCCTGACCCTTACTACCCATAATGCCAATCGGTATTGTCGCGAACGCTTTTACACTTTTGTAGGACAACCTTAGCTGAAATAGCTGTATACAGTCACAAGGCTGGTGTTACTGTAGGGCTTCTACTAAATTATGATTGTCAAAACAAAACAAATAAGTTGTAGCATTAGTGCTATGGAAAATCGTTGCCACTGACTCTTGTTGTTTCTGAAGTTGTAGCATTCTTTGGCTTTATTTCTACATTATTAAATATCTTGACATTCCTGAATAATTATTTCAACATTACATTTGTGGTTACCCAGAGATGATACATACACTGCACATAACCCCACAAAAGGTTTTTGGTAAGAGACTCTCTCTCTCTCTCTCTCTCTCTCCTTTACTTTTCATACTTTTAAAGTTTTGGCCTTTGGAAGTTCTACTGACCTCTGCCAGACTGGGTGGGTAGAAATTTTTATGCGAAAACAAGACGTTGACAATGTTTTTCTCACTACGTGTTGGCAATTGGGCATAATTTTAAACAAGATTTAACAATCCATAAACAATATAATTGTCTTTGTCATATGACAAAAGCCCTTCATATAAATACATGCATGGTATGATAGATTAACCCAGAATTTTTTTGACAGGCTTGGGGTGGGGGGTGGGGTAGGGAGTTTGAAGTCCCCAATGGGTGTGGTTGACCTCTTCATAAAAATTTTTCTTTCCATCCAACAAAGAGATGGCAAATAAATACATGGCATGGCATGATAGACTAACCCCTTCTATTCCTTTACTTTTGTTTTCTTTGGAGGAGGAGGCATTAACGCCCCCAATGGGTAAGGTAAACTAAGTGAAATGCCCACTTCACAAATAAATTTCTTTGTTCCATCTGGTGAACAGGTGGTACATAAATACAAGAATGGATTAATAGACTTGCCCTTCTTTTGGAGAGAAGCATCTAGTCATTCACTCTGCCATACTCCGCACACTCACTGAACTGAGCAAGACAATAGCAAGCTCTGTTCATCCTAACAGTCTGAATGCTTTGACTCCTTAAAGAATATCGCGAATTAAGATTAATGTTCCTTTATAACAGCTACACCAGCCACAGCTTTGCACATTCCCATCGGGCCAACAGTTGTCCATTCACCAACTTGTGGGTCAAAGTATTCCACCTTGTTTCGGTATGATACACCGTCATGCCCACCCAGTGCATACAGACACCCATTCACAACCCCGACACCATGTCCACTGCGGCAGACACTCATGGGGGCAACAAAAGCCCATCTGTCTTCATCTGGGTAATAGCGTTCTAAAACCAACAAAAACAAAATAGCTCCTACATTTAAAACCAATTAGAGACCATCCTCTAGAATATTGTACTGAGTAATTACTGA
>CM042754.1:21505619-21511715 GCA_022496165.2 Catalaphyllia jardinei | reverse complement strand
TCTACAACCGCAGTTCAAATATGAATTATTTCATATATACTTCACATTAAAAAACTATGTTGGTGAGGGCTTTGTTTTCGTAGAAATTAATATGACCTAAATAAGAAGCTGGGAAATGAAGGCGAGTTCCTGATCAGCTGTCAAGGATGCCATTTCATGGTCTTATAAACTTGACAGAGGTGATCAACACGCCTGCATCTCATAACTCCCATACCACAATCATGATGTAATCGTCTTTGCACATTGAGTTCAGTCACAGTAAACATGTACATGCAATTTAGCTTACAGTAAAAGTTCTGAAAAAAACAGCAGAATCCCTTAAGGATAAACTTCCTGCCACCTTTTCTTGACTGCCCTTCTACCCACTTGTCCCCCTATCCTGAATTCAACTTGGAAGGTACATGTACTACCCCTAGGGTATTTGGAAGTACTTGAGTCACATAGTAAACTCAGATCAAGAGAGAGGATTTCTGCTCTCCTGAGCTGAAAAATGTAAGTAGGTCTGTTCTTACCTATTTAGATACGTTGATCCATCATGCCCACCCACTGCATAAATCTTTCCATCAAGAACAGCCACGCCCACACCACTGCGCGGAGTGTTGATTGGACAGACATCTTTTACTTTCCCACTGTGAAAGTCATACCTCTCAACAGATCTTAAAGCACGGCCTGTTGAATCCATTCCACAAATGCTGTATAGACCTCCAAATGTAGACCTCCTTGGTCGAGATTTTTGACCACCAAGTTTGCTTCGTCGACTTGGCAGCATGTGGAAGTTCTTTGCCTCATCCAACAGATTCCTACACGCAATGTCTTGACGAATAAGTTCTTCTTTTTCAACTTGATCCACCAAAAAATGAGGAGACAAGGAAGGCAGGCGAATTTTCCCAAGAAGTTCAGCCAAAAATGTTTGTCTCTCTTCGACATTTTGTCTCGCCCACGCAATTAACGCATTATACACGTCCTCTTCAGAATCGACATTGAGGTCTTCACTGGTCAGCAACAGGGCCAGGTCATCTCGAGGAAGAAGAAGAAACTCTTCATTCTGCACCACATCGTTAAAATGTTCGTGGATGTACTTCTCCGAGGCTTCGACCAGGCCTGTGCAGGAATGCGCGTCCGCGATCGAACGGATACCGAGACAGTTTGAAGGATGAAGTTGACGACGGAGGAAATTTGAGCACTCTTTCTGAATTGCGGTCAGTTGGAACAACGACGAAGTGTACAGCAGCGATTGTACCGTATCGATCGTTATATCAAGCTTTCCGGTGTAGGCAAAATCTATGAGCAGTTCGACCGCTTTGCAGTCGACATCTTTCAACGTCACGCTTTCTTCATGGCTTTCCGCCAAACCGCCCGTAAACATGGCGAGAAAGTACGAACTAAACGAGGCCAAAACTACGCGATGTACATGGAGTTTCTTGCTGCCCACACAGATCGTGACATCGCATAAGTGCTGGCGTTTTCTCAGATCATCCATCACCATGAGCGCTTTTATTCCATGCTTGCTTCCAGCTTCGTATTTTACCGAATCGACGTCGAGCTGCGGTGAGATGTCTTGAGGAAGAACGCGATCGAAATCCATGCCAACTAAATGAATGGGCCAATGGGCTCACGTTGTGTATCTGCAACACAAAATCGATCTTTTTTAGAGAACCTTTCAATAAACCATGTGAAAAGTAGAATGCTAATAAAGTTTTCCGTAAAATGTTGGTGTCCTTAGATTGCATAGGAAGGTGTGTACTGCTCGCACTTTTAAGTTACATGCTGTTTGAAATGTGCCATGGTCTAGCGGGCCAGTAGCACCAGGTAAGAAATGGACTGCTGTAATCGATCGGTGTCAAAACAAAACTATGACAGTCATCTGTGACCACCTTTTGTATACATACCACTCTAACTTGTCTTCGAACACCTTCTCTCTTCTTCTTACACTATAACTCATACGGCAATGAGAACAATTACACTTTCGTGGCAAGTTTAGGACAAGTCTGTATGAGTAGTGAACTCCATAATTTTTAAACAAATAAACATGACCTCTTCAAGGAGTTACAAAACGTTCACGGCATACACAAACAAACTGTTGTTCACAAGTAAGACCGCTGTTATATGATCATGTGACGTAACTTCGGTTCGATGATTGGTTCATCCGCAGACAAGTTGAAGACGATGGAAACAAAGTGCTTGTGTAGCAACGGGGGAATACTGCAGATTTCTACCCGGCACAAGATCTTGTCATAATGCCTTACGGTAGATTTAATGAATGATGACACTCAAATGAACAGGAACTGAGGCCGCGACTATGATGTACGAGAATTTTCGCCACACTCATGGCAGCGGATCTGGGGCCGGTGAGGACAATTTTTTTGTGTTAACAGATGACTCGATATAGGATACTGTTCATTGCTGTGTTTACAAGCGTAAGAGTGTACTTTTCGAGGGTCCAGCCATCAAGTTGTACTGTCTATTAGGAAAGTAATTGACTCAATGACAATGATCTGTCTGCAAATTAAGTTAAATCACGTAGATTGGAAATTGCATCTGATCATCCTCTCCAAACCTACATTAATTGAATTTTAATTGTAGAAAATTCTGGACGTACAGCTGAATCGGGCAACGAGTGTGTTAGTATCAGCTTATGATCTACTTTAAGAATTCTTTTTGCAGAAATTTTGATATTCATCTAAGACATGCTAATCCGCAACTCTCTACTGAGTTTTAATTCATTTGCATAAGATTTAATTGTATTTACAGGTCTGGAATTTGGTTGTTTGTTTGTTTGTTTCTGTTTTATGCAAGAATACTACTTGGCTTCACACTAGAAGCTCAGTTAGTTTCAATTGTGGGAGGTGCAGTGGCCTCATGGTTAGTGCGCTCGACTCTGGTGTGAGCGGTCCGGGCTTGGGCCCTGACCGGCAAGACACTTAACTCTCACTCCACCCAGGTGTATAAATGGGTACCGGCGAACTGTTGGGGAAACCTAACAAAATTTCGGGGTAGTGACCTGCGATGGACTAGCATCCCGTCCAGGGGAAATACAAATACTTCTAGCTGCTTCATGCTACAGAAGCCAGGTTAAGCTTCGGCATCTATGAGCCAGCCTTGGCTCCAAGCCTTCACTTTTTTTCACATGACTAAGGTGCACTTTAGAAGTTGCACTTTAGAAAACTTATATTACTTATTACTTAAAGCACTTTTGCTGTAAAATCAGTCATACATGGACAGTACCTATCAAAAAATAATGCAATTGTGAAGAAATGCATGTAGTTGCTTTTTACCTCTGGTCCAGTGAGCAGTGCAAACACGTGTGCTGTCACACTCTAACTTTAAATTATCGTTCCTGAATAAACAAGCATATTCCTGGTTAACATGGTACTTTCCTTTTTGAGAATTCAATAAAACATCATTCCAGTGGAGTTTCTGAAATTACTTGTGCACAAGGGCACACAACAACTTGTGTGCTTGGGCATAATTCAAGATGATATGTCTGGCTTGAGCGTCACCCCAAATAATCCCATAAGCGCTTGTCCAGCAACTTCTTTCCCAGGATATCACTCTTTTCCAAAGTGAGCTGTATCGCTAGGTAGCAATAATGTCACATGTCTATTCTGTGTGTTTTTGGCATTTTTTAACATATATGTTTGCTGAATTTTTAGGACCCATTGAAGGCTCAGCAAGGAACACAGGAGCAGCTGCTCCTGTGTCCAAGAAACAAAGTAATGGAAACCTTGATTCTGCACCTCCATCTAAAAGTGAACGTCTAAATTCTCCCAACACAAGTAACTGGGAGCCTGATGTGCGCATGCTTCTATCGACATCTCAGTGGCTCAAGGTACTGTAGATTTAAAGACTAAAGAATATTTCAGATTTTATTACTTGTACAATACTTTTTTCTACAATACAATTTACTTCCAAATTGTTCAAACCAATTTTCATTTCCCTTGGACATTTGAAAGATCAGGATTCTACTGTTACAACTATTTTTTAGCATTATGATAATGGTGCACAAAAGGTGCATACATGTACATACATCAGGGATCCACATTGGTTTTCTCTACACCTGCATGCTTATTAGGAAAGGACATTTAAATTAAAAGGTTTCCTACAGTTATTTTCAGAACATCATGTCCATAGCTAAAGCAGTCGGTAGACACAAAAAATCTAGGTAGATTGAAAATCAAGTCTTAAAGGAATGCTTTTGTTTTTCCTTCTTGTATTTGGCCTGTGGTCAGAATGCAGAGAAATCATGAGAAAATTTAAAAATTTTTTTCTGGTAGAGTCAATTTAAACTAAACTTGTTCAGCAAGTATTCATATTATTTTGGTCACTCAGGTCACAATTTTTAGGTCACCTAGGACGACGGAACGACTGCGAATTAGCTCTTTGTATGCACCTTGTGTTAGATTATGTTAGCTGATGACAATAAGACCACGAAATGATTGTCTATAGTTCTAATAAAACCTTTGTTACTGTTATTTTTTTATACATGTATATACTGTAGGTGTAGTTCCAGAAACTTTCAGAAACGTTACCTCCCCCTTGGAAGGGAATTTTTATAAGACCTTCCACCCCTGAAAATTTCGATTAAGGTTTATGATTTTTTTTGTATTGAACAACCCCCCTTCCTCTCCTACTCCTACCCCCAAGAAATTCCAATCTCTTCTGTGAGGAGAGTATGGATATTTTGTGGAAATTCACACTATGATTTACTTACCTTTTTACTTTAGATCCATGGTCTTAAAAGGCACAAGCTTGACATGGGCCAGATTTTACCCTCCATAGGATTTAGACATTCAGATGGTAAGGAATGAAACCTCTTGTTAAAATATGATATTTCAGTATTGATTATATAATTTCATTTAGTTTAACCGTGATTAATAGATGGAATATTTAAGAAGCCTGATGAACATCAATGAAGCAAACAAACTAGCTAAGATTTATGTTGGCCCTGTGCACCTTTTGTTTTATGCTCATTAACTGTTCATGAATTAATTAGTACATAATTGCAATGCTTCTATTGGTAAATTTGTTGACCACATCCACATAACTACCTTTTGTCATATTTTGACAGGTTTCATGCAGGGTCAACCCCAGAATAGCTAAATAACCTCATCAGATGACAAAAAAACTTTGGCACGTTTCATAACCATTACGCTAAATGAACTGTAGTTTAACACAGAATGAAGTTTATGCTCAATGTTCATTATTGTTGCTGTTCTTTTTGCAGATTATGTAAGACCTCTTAAGAAACCTGTGCGTGCAAGGTATTGCAAGGGGCTATTCACTCAGGTCCCATTCAGGGATGGTACTGTCTATAATGTAAGTAGATCTCTGAAGCAGTGAATATTTTTCTCTATCTTCTATACGGCCCCAATTGTCTGTTAAGGACCTGACTTCATGTCAAAACAGTTGAATCTCTTCTCTCAGACATGTCTTTATACATGTACATGTAGGAAAACATCTCTCTTAATTAGCTCATTTGATATCTCAAAAATACAGTATTTATGAGAATAATCTACTTTATTATATAGACAAAAGTGTTTTAATGGAAAATACACCAGTTGAAAAATTCATACAGAACTACATCTGGGACTCGAGTGGCGTATTTTCCATATCCTCCCTAGTGAAGATATCGGTGATTTCACTGATATCAAGTTTGTCTCTTAAATTATACTTAAATTCATTGGTGTATGATCGAAACATCTTCGGGTCTTCTTTGAAAGTCTCCGGCAATCTCCGGGAATCTTTGGAAATGTTTGGAAAATGTTTGGGAACGTTTGTCTGGCCTTCAAAACAATTTTGGAAAATATTCGGAAATCTCCAGAAAGTGGACAGAAATCTTTGGAAAATCATCAAAAACACTCTAATCAGTATGTCTATATAATAATCTATTTTATTATTTAGACAAAAGTGTTTTAATGGGAAAGACATCACTCGTAAAGTTCATACAACACTACATCCAGGACTTGAGTCATGTATTTTCCATATCCTCACTAGTGGAGATATGGATGATTTCACTGATATCAAGTTTGTCTTTTAAATTGTACTTAAATTCATTGTTGTATGATCGAAACATCTTCGGGTCCTCTTTGAAAGTCT
>CM042754.1:21495619-21498119 GCA_022496165.2 Catalaphyllia jardinei | reverse complement strand
GATTAGGCCTAAGCACTTACTTAGAATGGTTAGCTTTGATGTTAGGCTGGGAACTTTGCATATGAAGTAGTTGTTTGAGGTGAGCTCTCAGGTTAGTGATCGATTAGGTCTAACCACTTATTTGGAATTAGTTAGCTTCTTAGTAATTAAGACAAGGTTCATGTATGAATAAATGAAATTTAATATGTATTTTTGAATAAATTAAAATCGACATGAGAGGGACTTGGGGTGGTGAACTGATAATTAAAACAAGTATGGGAGCTCTTGCATCCAAGGATTTCATGGTCAAGTGGTAATGACAGTGGGAAGCAGATCCAGAGGTTGGGGGTTCAAATCCCGGTGAGTGCAAGAAGAAAAAAAGTGAAACTTACTGTTAATTAGTATTCACGCTTAATGGGGATTTGGTAGAGTAGCTGGGGGATAGATTAAATCAGGAGTCACTCAGTGAGAATTGGAGAGAATAGGATAGAGAAATGGAAAGAGATATTTCCCTTTTTTATAGATAGTTGAAAAAAAACATCAACCGGCTAAATCAATCAACTGGTTTAAAATAATTTAAACTGGTTTGAAAAAAAATTAAACCAAACAGAAAAAACAAACCACAACATATACAAGATTAATTCAAGAAGACAAAGTCAATTTATTATTATTGTAATTTTTTTTGCCTAGGGTTCTATAAAATGTAGTAAAGGCTGAGGTTTTCAGTGTTCCAATTGGCACACCCTCGCCCAAAGATTTATTAGGTGCACCTCTGGCTATGAAGCCTCCTGCCCCCCTCAAAATAAAAAGGTTGAATATCACTTCTCAGGGTAAGCAAGTTACATGACTGTTCAACAGCTGGTGCAGTTGTTTGTAATTTCAGGTTCCATGCTTATTCAATTCCTAATGAGTATGAAGACAGCTTTGATAGCTTTACCCAGTCCATAAAGGCCGATAGCACCAGTTCACCTCAAGGGCGTGGCAGGGGTGATGGCATGCCCTCGTTAAAGCTTGGTGTGGGTGTCAGGGAGGATGTGATCACTTTGTGGGAGGAGCTGGATGAGGCAAGAAACACCCTGGCTGAGATTCAGGCCCTGCTATGTGAAGTAAAGGATCCTAAAGAAACACCAGGTACATACATGTGTCCAGGTTTTCTGTAATGTTTGAATGCTCGTTTATGCCACATTCATGGTCAGCATACACTATGAAACATGTTGTGAGGATGTGAAACAGGTAGAAGCCCCTTCCTGAACATATACTGTACATGCAGCAGAGAAACTCGCCCTAAAATGAACTTTTTTCCCCAAACTGGCCAGTTACATAAGTAAAAGTGTTGCTTCAATGTTTATCTACTTCATGCCCGCACAATATGTCCAATTCTTAACTCTCAACATATCTACAGAGACAGGGAATGTGTACCTGTTTGTTTTGTCTTGCATCACTTTCTCTCCTTGTGGTCTGAGAAAGGAGAACCATGTTGACAGGTTTAAACTGTAAACTCAGTGTGAGTGTTTCAGTCTTGCATTCTAACTTAGCACTCTTTCATGTACATGTATTTCCCAATACATGTAGTTATACAGATATTGTACCAAAGAGATCGGGTTTCTTATTCTGGATCCAATTTAATGTTGTTTCAGTATCTACTTCTCTGAACTCTTTTCCACAAAATGGTCAAGAAGGAGTCACCTATTCAGGTCATACAAAGGGAAAGAGTGAAATGTACATGAGCTCAAGAGATTGGCTAAAGGTACTGTGCAGATAAATTCATACAGTTTCACGGACAGACTGACTGACTGACTGACGGACTGACTGGCTGACTGACTGGCTGACTGACTGGCTGACTGACTGGCTGACTGACTGGCTGACTGACTGGCTGGCTGACTGACTGGCTGACTCATTGACCGACTGACTGACTGACTGACTGACTGACTGACTGACTGACTGATGGACTGATTGACTGACTCTGTCTGACTGAGGGACAGATGGACAGACTTAAACACCCATTAAATTTTCTGAATGTAGTTAATTTTCACATGCACCCTAATGTTTAAATCACAAACTTCAAAGGGATATCGGTTGGTACTTCATGTTGTTGTCTTCTGCCTTACATATAATGTTTCCAAAATTCTGATGTGCCAACTTTTATTTTTGCAGCGTCATGGTCTTAAGGCCAAAAAACTGGTTTTCTATGACTTGCTACAGACATTGGCCTTCAAACACTGTGATGGAGTCGTAGACATTCAGATGGCTCCAGCTGCTTCCGACAGCACTGATGCTGTGAGTAGACAAGGTTTTTTGCTTTAGCCTTTGATCAGACAAACGTATGAATGCAACTTAAGTCTTAATTATTCTGTTTTTGTGAAATCTTTTTATTCAGTTTCTGATCATCAGAGCACTCCTGCTGAAACTGTCTAATTTCAGACGCTGTTTTGTAACAATACTTGGCCCTAGTTATTCAAAGGATGGACACATCTCACTCCAGGTCCTCCATCTAGCTCTTTCTCTCTCCTTTTGTGCTGTT
>CM042754.1:21470450-21495609 GCA_022496165.2 Catalaphyllia jardinei | reverse complement strand
TTTCTCTCTCCTTCTATGCTGTTCCCCTCCATGTTGTCTTGATCCCTTGTTTACATAAGCAAACAGCAATTCAGAATTGAACTCTACTTATCAGGCCAGCCATCAACACTCTGTAAGTATTGTACTTATAAATTGAAGAAATTTCTGTATGTATCTTTTTTACAGATTGTACGTCCTAAGTTGGTCAATGCACGTTACTGTGACAAGTTTGCACATGTGAGGTGGAAGGATGGTTCCATTATGCACGTTCATGTCAGCGGACCAATACACAGAAATTATGAACAAAGAATTTTGTCAGCTTTGGATTCCTATAGAAAGAGGTGTGGATTTTTTCAATCTCTGTGTGGCTTGATGTTCTTGTGTCTTGTATAGCAAGCCAGTAACTAAACTACATTTATCTTATGTTTTCTTTTCTTTGTTCTCCAGAATGGAATGGCTACAGCAAGGCAGTAGAGAACTGTTTGGTACAATTATTGAAGATCAGGTGTGTACAGATGTATAATTGAGATAAAAAAATGTAGATATCTTTTGTTGTTATGTGTGTAGTGAAGACTGAGTAACTTTTGTTTCTTACTTAGGTGGCTATTTTGATTGACACTTCTGCATCCATGGCATCAAGATTGTTTCTTGTGAAGGACAAACTGTACAGACTCATGCAGGTTTGATAAAACAACTTTAACAAAGTTGAGATTCCCAAGAATAGAATCATTGCACAGTTATTTAACAACATGTCAGTCAAATTCTGTATTGTTGCTCTTCTAAGGCACTAAACTTTTGTTAAACATTTTAACTTGCAGCATAAAGGAAATGGTTGGGGGTTCTTATTTAGACATCTACATTTTCTTACACGTCTTGCCGATCACGTTCCAAGTGGGTAATCAAATATGCCAAGAGAATATGATCATAATCTCTTGAATATGCATCGTATACGGTTAACCTGTTACATGCTGCTTGGCGTCTGTACTTTTCTGCACTGTTATTTTCCACATGTTGTTTGTTTCCTGTCGATCGTCTGTTCCCTACGGCCCATTGCTAACTGCCTCAAACTGTTTTTCGCCACCGTTAGGAGCAATTACGCCACAAGGTGAAGTTTAATCTTGCAAAATTTGATACCAGAGTTCAAGCATGGAGAGATCGACTGGTAGACTGCAACACGCATGTAAGAAAGCCAAACGTTGATTGTCGTTTTATTTGCGGTGTTTGGACCTAAAAGCTTTAAGTAATGTTCAGTAACAAGGTCATACTTTGTGACTAACTTACCTCAAGATCAGCAAATGACTTGGGTTAGTTGGGGGCAGATTGTATGAGGAGGTTCTGCCCAAAAGGGGTCCTTTTTGAGGCTGTAGGTACTAAATAAAAGGGGTAGGGTTCAGTATTTTAAAAGTGGAGGAAAAACTTATTTAAGTACATTAGTGACGAAGTGGTGCAGAGATCTTTTGGGGTTAAAATTACCGATCTGGGGGTATTTTAGGGTGGAAATGTTCTGGTCGAGCCTTTTTTTGGGTAGATACATTTCTGCAGGCCTTTCTTAAGGTCAGTTAAAGCATTCTGTACGTATGTGAAAGGGGTGCCATTTTCTAGAAGTTACATACTGTAAAAGGGTTGCCTGTTTCTGTAAAAAATGGTATATAAAAGATTAACAGTTTGGACCTCGGGATGGAGGGACCTTCCCTGTTTAACCTTTGCAGAGTATCCCCTGGGGTGTTAGGCAGAAAATATTCTTATCTCTATGCTTGTTTTCAGAATCTGGACAATGCATGGCAGTGGGTGAAAGGTCTAAGTACCGGTGGCTCCACGAACACTCTGGCAGCTCTTAAACTGGCCCTGGCTGATCCTCAATGTCACGCAATCTACTTGCTAACCGATGGACGCCCTGATCAGGTACAGTGTAGAAATCCTTCTGTTCTGCTCAGTTGTTATTGCTTGTGGTGAGTGTTACAGCAGTCTCCTCATCAGTGTAGTCACCAGAAGACAAAGCTAGAACGTGTATAATAGAGCCTTCTCTCTCACTCGATGATGTTCAGGAGAAAGAACATCGGTTCGCATTCTACAGGATCAGGTTTGATTAAGTTAACGTGTCCAGAGCAATTACCTGCTGGTTTTGACTTTTCTTTCAGCCGCCATCTTCCATTCTGGCTCAAGTACAGCTGTTGAACCCAGTCCCCGTTCACGCGATCTCCTTCAACTGCGCAGATACTGAAGCTAACCAGTTTCTCTGTCAGTTGGCAGCTGAAACCGGAGGCAGGTGAGGCAGCAATATTTATGAATAGCTTTGTTACTCGCAAACTGTTAAGTCCGAGCGAAGCCTTTCCGATGAAGAATTAAGGTCCTAAGGGCCGAATTGTATTTTCAGTGTGAGTTTGGTACACTTTCAATGGGAGCTTCAAACGTCTTGCTCTAGGTTTACCTCGCACGTCAATCAGGATCTTCCATTGGTAAAGGTAAATTTATGTTGACGTTTTACTAAGCGACCACTTCCCTTAAAATGCCAAGCCTTACCTAACAACAAATGATGATGTAACAGAGAATTAACTCTGAAGTGTAAATTTTAAGTGCTAATTTAACCCATGAATAACCCACTGGGCGTTAGCCCTAGTAAAGGGAATCAGGGAACCACACGAGGTAAAGAAAAAAATTTTTGACCTCGGTGGGAATCGAACCCGCCATTCATATCTTACCTAACAACAGTTACTGACGACTCAAACAGAGCAACGCGCTTTGAAGGCAGTCTAAATGTATTGAAATTGCCAATTACACGGCTATAACCACCTCCACCGACTTTTTCTTCCAAAGCACATGTGAGTCTTTTTAAGACGTTCTTTAAACTTGAAACTGGGCAGTAAGACATGAGCATCGGTTTGGTGATGTCCTTTACTTCTCATAAATAGTAACATTTCTCTTATTTCAATGCCACCAGGTTTCACTATTTTTCCGAAGATGGATATGACATTGATGGCCCCAGGCCGTTTGAGGTAAGAGGGGGAGGAGGGGGGGGGGGGATGAGAAGCACTCCCATATAGAAATGATAAGGCTTCTCGTCGTACCTTTTACGGGTTTAAAATTCTTAGGGTGTTCTGCCTTAAAAATACACAGCGGGAGCGTTTGCGGTACCTTTTAGGGTATTGAGGCCAAAAGTTATGAGGCAAAGTCCCTGTTAGTAAGGGTAAGCTGCGGTGAACTAGGATTCCATCCACGGAAGGTAGCCGGTTTACGCCACAGAAGCAGTAGTCGTCATTATACTGGCAATGTACGCTATTAGTAGTGTGTCAGCTGTTACTAACAATGGGACGACATTGTCTAACAGTGCAGTGACATGTACAGCAGATTTCCCCTTTTCACGTCGTTGCATGGCTTTTATTTTATACACTGCGTACTCTTTTAAATTTAGAGTGAAGACCTTCGACTTTTGAGGGAGGAGATCGAGAAAGGTTTGGCAGATTTGCGCAAAGTGACTCTGATAAGAAATGAATGTGCGCAGCTTGATTGGTTTGGATCTAATACTGGACGATGCTCCAAGTAAGTAACGATATAGCATCCCCAACCACAATCTTTTCCCCAGAGCTTGGCCTTTTCGGTTAACGACGATTGGGCGCGCTGCGTTCTGGGACAAATTAAAAAAAACTTGAACCACGCAGAACGTCCTTGAAATCGATGGTGATACAGTACATCTCTGCGGTTTCGAGGTCTTCTTTTATTGTAACAGGGTTTTAATCTGTTGCTTCCAACAGAAGCCACCCAAGATCGGCGAGCGCATCTTCTCACAGGCCGTTCTCGGCGAAACACTCTATGACCCCCTCTCCACCCAGCTCAGAACGATCCGGTAGAGCCAGGATTCGCCCAGCCTCTGCAAGGCCTCGCCCAGTCAGTGCCAGGCCTCGTCCTGCCAGTACAAGGTTAACGTACAGCAGTCACAAGGACTACATTGTCAGCACTGCCTGCCGGGATATCCCGCAGTCTCCGTCTCCACTCCAGACCTCCAGAAGTTTCAGAGTGGGAGAGACGAGGACGAGTCAAATGAGACTAAATCTGAGCAGGAAAACAACCGACTCTTGGATGCTTCAAGAGACGAGGGAATACGTCGCCAAGAAGCCTGAAGATTTCAAGCAACGGCAGCCAAAACGTAATAAATTGTGCATTGGTAGATTCAATTTTTACTCCTCTTCTACAAACTTAGTAGTTATTGTTTGAAATAGACGCATTTCTGCTTTAACCGGAAAATAATCTTGATTCCGCGCTTACAGTCTAATGACTACACTGTATAATGTTTTAGGAAAAACCAAGAAGAAGAATGGGTCGAAATCAAATGGCGACCAAAGGTGAGTAACTATATGAAGAGCATTTTGTTGCTTTTTTGGCTTTCCTGTGAAAACCTGCGGGCTCAGTGCTGACTTCCTGCTCTTTGGCTCCCTTTCATGTCCGTTCTTTCGATTTGTCCCCCAGTTTTCCAGGCTACATGTATTTCGAAAGGATAGCTTCCTTTCGATTGTAATTCTAGTATAGACTGTTATGCGTATATACTAAGTTGTGTTGCAGGTGCGTGAAAAGACGTCTTTCATCGCATTTTGATTTCTCAGTTCCAGAAGAATTTTCCCGCGCAAGTAACAACCAATCAGGGACGGGAGACATCTCTCGCTATGTCATCAGAATGGATTGTTGGGTTCAGACTCCTTTCTAGCGGGGAAGAATTGAGAAGGAGGAAGATAGAATTCTGTTTATTTTGACTTAATAAATCGCGCTGGACTCCCGATAGTGCTGTCCAGGATTGAGCCCCAGCTGGGATTACTGCGTTGCGTTCTTTTGGGAAAACACTTTACTTTCGCAGTGCCTCTCTCCACCCAGATGTATAATTGGTACCGGCGAATTTAATGCCAAGGAGCAATCCTGTGACCCGCATCTCAGCCAGGGAGGAGTTAAAATACAGTAAACACCCGCATATAAGAACACATGATTTCGGAGGTCAGGCTGATCGGGTTCTTATTTAACGGGTGCTTAGTGACAAATCAGCGTCAAAGTGTTCTTAAAATTTTCTTACATTTCTACTGTATATCAGTAATACGGGTACTACCCAAAAATGCCCCTAGATAAATGCCCCCTGTACTCAGTTTTTTAAATGTATTTACAGTAGAAAAATCAATTACAGTAGAAAGATCAGTACAGTACTCAATACAAAAATACGTCCACTTGACAGCTGATAGAGTCATGACTGCCAACATAAAATCACTTGTTTAATGACACCTTTTCCATTTTATAAGAACATGCTGAATTTTTCAGGCTGATCTTGTTCTTATAAAAATGGGGCTTTATTGGCCAAATTTCAGCCTGGTGTTCTTAATCCATTTGTTCTTAGCCAAGCAAACCGGGAGAAGCTCCGGCTGTATAGAGCAGTTGACCCGATACACACGTTACCTTGCCTTTTAAACCGTTACTAAAATAAATATTTGTATTTTCTTGCAGCGACGAGGATTTGACAGTTAAGAAGTAAGTAAAGTACATTTATCCTAACAAAGCCTAGAAGTTTTTTTCTTTTTTGCTGCCGCTGCTGCTGCTGCTTTCATGCACGATACAGGAGAGTAAATTTAAAGCCGAATGCGATTTTACTGTTATTTGTTCAGATGGTTAAAGAAACACGGTCTTGTAGCTAGAAAGCTGACCATCCTGGACGCCTTAGCACCCACTGTCATTCCACACAGTACCAAGTATGTACCGATACTGGACAAGCATGTTCTCTCCAAAGTGTTTGACCAGGTAAAAACTATGTTTTTTAAGGTTTAACAAATCAACGGCCGGTGTTCCCAGTGTATCCCTTGTTGTGCCACTCAGACTGGATCATTAAAATACCGTTTGACTTTATTTCGACGAATTTGAAATCATTTTTATTGAGTTAGCAGCTGATGTTGATTTTGTTATCGTTCCAGGTACTTCCTTTAGCTCATACCTCAGGAAGTAACCGCGATGAAGTACAGCTCGTCAATCCTCAAGCAGTAAATCTGAAGGCGTACGAGGCTCGACTAGAAACAGCTATTGAAGACTATACCAGGTTAGAATCATCACTCCATCTTTTCAATTCAAATCCTCATAACTGAAATCAAGGAAATATGTGACATTTAGTGAGAAGAATTGAAAATTTTGAACTTCTGTCCAAGGCAGTTGAGATTTTTGTACATGTACATACCATTGGAGAGACCGACGTGTGTTTGCAATCCTGCTAAATTGTGATTCATATTCAGCTCAAAAACTGTTTTTTTTTTCTCAGGCGTCTCAGTGAGTTGGTGTTCGTTCACCTCAGCGATGAAGAGAGGATGAAGTAAGCGGTGACATTTCTCTTCCTTTTTTGTTGTTGAATTTTCATTTAGAGTAAGTCGATGAAGTATCTGATTCATTTTCGATATGCTTGTAACGGCTTTTTCTACCACGCGCGGAGATTAAAGTCGCGAAAGTACTCTTGCGTTTTTTGCTCTTTGTCGACGGAGAAGTTCAGGAAACTTAACAAAAGTCAAATCATTATAAATTGAACTAGCGATAACAGTGGCATGGATGCCACTGTAAAAATATTACAACCTTTCGTAATTTACTTTGGCCTTAAAACGTCGCCTGTTGTTGAGTCGGGTCAACTTCAAAAATATGTCTAGTTTAATTAACACGCCGAGACATAGTGGCAATCAAGGCAATGTTACGTTATTAGTTTCTATGTAATTTCTATAGCTCAAAGGTGGCATGGCGTTTAAACCCTTTCGTTTTAATTTTTGTCTAATTCCCAGGTATGGAGAAGACAGACTTCCATCCTTTCTTGACAATAAGCCGTCCATGATGGATGACTTAGAAAAACAAGGCTGGCCGGTTGACCAGGCTGATATCAACTTGTTAGAGAGGGAGATCGAGCAAGCTCAAACATTCCTCCTGCAATCCAAAGATTTGCGACAGAAATCAGAAGAGGTATGGGTAACCCAATGACTATCAGTAGTGATCGACATCGATTTTCTCTTTTCGATATCTAAGATCTCGTAAAGGAGATAGTCAGTGCGGAATAAGGCAGTCATGAACTGAGAGTCTCTGACTTTATAAGGACTGATTCGGAACTTGAAGAAAAGTGTGTAACTCGTCAGGAATATCATTATTATCAGCTGAATAGTTTAGCAATGTAAGAACATCGTTTGTAAAACTAATTCTTCTAACGCTTTTTAGGCCTCACGGGAAATTGCAGAGAAGCAAAGAAAGGCCCGTGAAGAAGAAGAAAACAAGAGAATCGAGCAAATAATGACAAGGGTAAGAAAGACGATCTCATTCAGGGAAACATTTGCCTTTTACTGACCGACCGACTCACCGATAGACTGTTCACTGCCTCTTGATGTACGCACGCGAAAGAAAAAGCAAGCGAAGCAGCGCGAAACACGCGGGGACTGGGGATAGGATTTGCGAACGAAGCGAGCAAGAAGAATAGAGATTTCTCGGTCCCCACCCCTACCCAGTCAACTCTTCATTTTTGCGCTGGCGTCCAGTTCTCTCGCGATTCTATTCGCGCATTCACAGCGATCGAATAACAATATGAGAAAATGGAGGGCTGTGAACAGTCGAACTGACCGACCGACTGACTGACTGACTGTCTGGATGACCGACCGACCGACCGACTGTCTGACATCCTGAATGATTGATGGAATAATATGCTCGCTCACCGACTGTTTAGCTGAGTGATTTTTGGATTGATTGATGGATGGATGGATCGAATGATTGATTGATTGTCTGATTGCTCTTTCGAACAGACTGCCAAGCCTTCTCCTGCTCCTACCCAGTCCGTCTCCAATAAGAATCGCCTTCTAAACCACAAGGTCCTGGCGCGAAACGAAGTGGATGGCTTTTACTACGCAGGCGTGGTATCTCGCTGCTTGAACCCGCGTTATGTGGAGGTTGACTTCCGGGACTTTGATCGGCAGGTGGTTTCCGCCAGATACGTCATCACCGTGCAGGGAGCCAGGCCTTGTCCCTCGCTCAAGGTACAGTAAAGGAACACTTGTTTAGATACGCGACTATTGGTACAAAAGGAAACAAGAAGATTATAGGGAAATTCGTCACCTTACAACAGCATGGTTATCATTTCGGTATTTTTGCTGACAAATTAGAGTTAATAGAAACTGTGTCTCAACAGTTATTGGAGGCGTGGTGGCCTCGTGGTTAGTGCGATCTGCCACAGATCAAGCGGTCCTGGTGCGAACCGTGGCCTGGGAAAATTGCATTGTGTTCTCGAGCAGGACAGTTTGCTGTCACATGGCGTCTCTCTCCTCCCAGGTGTATAAATGGGTACCGGCTGGGGGTAACCCTGTGATGGACTAGCAGCTCATCCATGGGAGCAGAAACACTGTCAGTCGCTCTTCTTGCAACATAGAAACTGAAGATAAGAGCCGGCCTGATGGGCCACTTGGTTCGTATGCAGAGTTCACGGCATGCAGAATACGCACCAAAGAAATTGTTATTGAGATAAAAAGGGTTACAATTGACTTTCAATAGTAAAAATGGCAATGGATTACATTCCGAGCTGTCGTCTCTATAAAAGTAATAGTTAGGTCCGTCACGGAATACACTGCATCTCCCCCAGTGTTCCATCACAACCTATTACGTTGACTTCAGGTATATTTGAGCTGTTGCGTGACTTACTTCATCAGGTGGGTGATTACGTGCTTGTGAAGACGCTCGTTCCACGCGAGGATGAAGATGACGAGATCAGTGACGGCGTGCAGTGTTATGTCCCAGGGATTGTTCAAGTTGTACCCCTAAGAAAAGCCCCCGCTACCAAGTGTTACACTATCCTGCGGTATAACGGAAAGAAGGTTAGTTGAAATGTTAGTGGTGCAGTATGATCCCGGTTAGGATCAATGATCCAAGATCAGTAAGGTCATTGTGTAGGATTCATGGGTTCCTCCACTCTGGATAAGGATTTATCGTTTTTTTTTTATGCCAAATAGTCTTAAGTGATATTGGATCGTTGATCCTGATACACATCGTCATAAACAAGGTTAAGAAGTTCACGAAGATTCTTGATTTTTTGAACACCTGAGTTGTTCGTCTTAGCATCATAGCTCGTTGTCACGTCAGTAGTCATAGTTAAGTCAGTGTTTTCGTAGGTTGAACTCGTACATGCGTCATTAGTTACCTCGTGAGGACTAGCGCAAACTTTGCTTATTTGGCAGGCTTTCAAGCGATAGAATTCGTGGAGACCCACCAGCGCTCGAAAAAAAAAAACCCGTCCGTTCGTCCAGAAAGAGTGCAATTTCCCCTCGGGCAAGGAACTTTTTCTCCCCTTTTGCCCCACGGGTAAGAACCCGGGCAAGCTGTCCATCAACTAAGCTTTTGATAACTATTTTAAAGCGAGTAAATTTTTGGCGCATGGAAAGTGTTTAGATACACCTTGACAAAAATTGCGAATTAAAGCGTTGTTTTCAGTTCAGAAATGATTACCTAGCATGTGATCAAAATCTACCCTGATCAAAGGTCTTTCCACGACTAAAAGTAACTGTGACCAGCACGAAAATGCTGTTTTTATTCCTTAAAATTTCACTGTAGAAAAATTGTATCGCTGACACAATTTTCCCTTTCGTAAACAAGCGATACCATTTTCGCAACACTTAGAAAATATTTTAACTCTCAACAAATTTTTCTCTACTAAATTAACTAGAAAAGGAAAACATTTAAGTAACCACCTAGCATCGAACCTGGAACCCCTGTTTCCTGACATCCCTCTTATACAACTACACTACCAGGTTCATCCGCCAAATTTCCGCAAAATTCAATTATAAAATGTGACTTGCTTAAATAATTATGATAGAGCTGCCCCAACCTACAAATAAAAACTAACTGCAAGCAAACCAGTGTGAATATGAACAATTAAGCATTTGGTGAGTGCGTTTTACTCCATCAACAAATTATAACGTTTCTACCTTGTCCAGGCCTCAACTAAAGCAAGTATAGCATCGTTCATTCTGAAAGGCTTGGTTACCAATTATGGCATCGACCGTTAAAAAGGGCAGCGCTTGTTTACGAAAGGAAAATAGGCATCGCTGACAGCTGTAGAAGCTGTACGTGAAGACAAGCCGTATATTTCTCCCGCAAAAGCGATTCCCTCGCAAGGAACTAAAAATCTCGAAACGTGCCAGTTTTCTAACAGAGATATAATCTTACTTAAGGCACTGCCACGGACTATTAAAACAAAATTAATAAGCAGTCATAAAAATTTGACGAAAATAGTTTATCATTTAAACGCAGTCGTTTTCGCTCGACTGAAGCTATTTATCAACTACCTAAAAGAAGAGCGAGCACAAGATCAACAAACTGTTTCAGTTTTCATCCCCAGTTTCCATATCACGTTTGGAACATTTGGGGACCAAGACAGGGTCTCCCATCTTGACGGAGGTAAGAGACCCCAAGAACGATGTTGAAGGGCTTGCACTTTTAGTCTCGGGCCTGAGTAATGAGCTTCCATAATACACGATGTCTTTTGTGCAAATAAGAACATTAGTATGATTTTGCCTTGGGGATGTAACTTTCCGAAGAAAAATCCATCTTAAAAAGCTATCAATTAAGTTTGGAGTTGAAGTGATACCCATCTTGCCTTGAGTGTCTTTTATAATTTATGCTGGAAGCCTATTTTATTTCTGCGATGTAGCAATAATTTCAAGAATAAATGTTATGTTTATTTTTTTGGTTTGTTCAATGGTCTGCGTTCTGTTGAGCAGCCCACGCTCGTGCAAAATACTTTTCAATTCCTTCTGTGAACAGAAACATGACTAGGAAGACAAATAAGACAATGTCTTTTCTCTCGCGCACCTGTCTGTTTACAAAGTGCGAAAGTAGTTTGTCGACAGAGGCAGTAATGACTGAGTAATGACTGTGTGGGCTGAACTTTACTAGAGAACCAAGGACAATCACGAGTCTGATGTAAGACAAACTAACATTGACAATTAATTCAATGAACAAGTTTGGCCTCTCAACATGAAAGCTGTCTACTTCTCCTCCAGTAACACAAAGCTGTTTCCTTGTGAAAGACATTTATTATTCATGCACGCGAAATGTTTAGTGCATGGAACGGCTAAAGAGAACAGTATTGACCAATACCGTAGCATAAAACAGAAGGATGTCGAGCGGAGATTCTGTTCTGGAGTCCTTCATCAACAACATTTCAGCTGCCGAGAAAAGTGCTCGAAACAGTACTGGCGAGGAGTGTCCTGTCGGCGATTCTACAGTTGAAACAGTGATAAAAGCCCTGGCTTATTTTATCATTCTTATTGTTTCGTTAGTTGGAAATATTCTGCTTATTCTTGTCATTCTCAACAACAAGCAGCTGCGAAAATCCATCAACTACTTTGTGTTCAACATGGCCGTGTCAGACCTGTTCAATCCTTTGACCATCATGCCTGTTCAAATCGTTCAGATCATTTCAGGCTCTGGTTCTTGGAAGGTTGACAGCCCGTGGATACTAGGAAACATTTTGTGCAAACTCTCCTACTTTCTCCCCGATGTTTCTCTTGTCGTTTCCATCGAAAGCCTTTTGTTGTTATCAATGGACAGGTTCGTTGCTGTTGTCTTCCCGTTGAAAGCCAAACTTATCTCGCCAAAAGCACGGTCTATCAGCATTGGGTGTACGTGGCTTGTAGCCATTGCTGTCCACGCACCCTATTTCTACACTTTCAGACTGTTCCACGTCGAGAGTAAGACATATTGTAAACCAGACTGGGGTCCGTCAGAAACCCACACTAAGAAGAGGTACCTCGTGGCAAATTTCATCACGTTTATCATTATTCCAGTTTGTTTCTTAGCCATTATGTATGGCTTTATTGCAAAGACCTTAAAAACGAAGAACAAAAAATCTCAACAGCGGTTGTCGTTTCACCAAAGGAGTCGCGATCAACAACTCAAGAAAATTATCCGATTAGCAGTGGCTATAATTATTGCCTTCGTTGTTTGTACAATTCCAGTGCTTGTGTTTACATTCAGTATAATTTTCCTGTGGGATTGGAAAGTACCAGCCATTTGTGCATTTCGTACAGTGATTCCATTCATATGCGGCTTTATGTTACATTTGTGGAGCGCTGTAAATCCTTGTATTTGTTTTATCTTCAATCAGAATTACCGAAGCAGTTTTCAACAAATACCATCACTTCTCTGCAACTCCAGGACAGCGGAAGTAGGAAGCCGGCGTCGCATGCCAAAGGGGGCGACTATCGATGGCAAACGTGTGCCAAAACGAGTGCGATGTGACTCAGAAACGACAGTGTAAACTTCATTTGAATTTCAAGGGCGAAAGGGCAGTTTCGCGTCTTTGTCAATTTAAATGCCAGGCCTTTGCTGCAAGTAACCTTCAAATGAGTTCCCCATTTTACATCTTTCAAGAAAGGTGTCGAAATGGTCAGGAACTGTGACAGGCTGTATATAAATTGTAAATAAGGAATGCAGACGGCTGGTGGGTTTTCAATCTCGGCCTGACACTGGCTAACATTTTAATTTGGCACTGGCTAATTTCGTTGGTCAAGGGTTTTGTTCTCTTATCAAGCTTAACATTACTCGATAATATTTACAGCCATTTTATCTTGTAATTAACGTTTTGTCATCAGCATTTGCTCAAGCAAAAAGATAGTGACTTTTGTGAAAGAAATATTGCCAACAGTAGCCAATAATACGATAATTATTTTAGATCAGAGATTGTCAAGTGACAATACTTTAAGCTTCTCACACGTATGCCGATGACTGAAGGGCAAATTATGGAGAATTTTTCTTTAATTTAGGGGAGTTCTTCAGATTTAGAATAAGTTACGAAAGCACTTAAAAAATCTTTACTTTGTATAATGCGCTTAACAAGTTGCTAAAATTCAAATGTTTTCTTCGAGAAATTATAACCACATCCATGTGTTAGATTGTGATATTGATATAAATGTCTTTTTGTTATCAAGATCTCCTGATATCTAAACGATAGCCTCCATTTGGCACGAAAATATGCTCGGATATTTGTCCGCGGAGATTCTCTGTTCCAAGAAGCGAACAGTTTTCCAAGAGCGCAGTTCGAGAAAAACTGTGAGCTTCGAAGAACAGATGATGTCCGAGGAAAAATATCCCAGCATGTTTTCGGTCCAAGTGGAGGCTATTGTGTTTACCATCGTGACATATTTTTTCTGCAACACGCGCAGTTTTGAAAATTTGGGAATATCACTAGAATATTCCCCAGTCTTAGCTGGGGCATATTCAGTCACGTCACGCGTTTAGACCAATGCCGCGCGAGCTAAAAGATTTGTTGGATTATAATATTGGTTGTCTTTTGTTGCACTTGTACGTCAATTCGTGTCAATGAAATGTAGCTGAGAAGAAACTAATGGTAAGAAAAAAATGATGTTCAACGAGAAATTTATACTAACTTGTACCCATTGGAGTGGTGGTTCTTTTGAACAAGTTTTCCTGCACTGCGTTTTCAGTCCATAGGTCACAAATCGTCTTTATACTGAGCTAGAAAAGAGGTGAAAAGTGAAGTTAAAGCTCAATCCAGGTGATCTGGTGACGTAATAAAAAGGCTCGGCCAAAAAAATTTAATGCCGTATCCCACAACCACGTGCGGTTCTAGGTGTTGTTTTCCCATTGCCAAAATGTAACAGATCATTTTCCGTGTCTCCCAAATTTCCTGTTACTGAATGCAAAGAGTAAAAGTTGAAGTAGAACCGATGAGATCTGCCATCGCGACCGCCATGTTAAATTCAAAAACAACACCTCAGACCGCGAGCGGCTATGGGATAAGGCATTAAAATTTTTGTGCCCAGGCCTCTTCATTACGTCACCAGATCACCTGGATGGTATTGTTACGAAATAGTGCAAAACACAACGGTAACGGAATACAAAAAGAGATGTGACAACATGGCCGCCAATTTTCATCAGGTTATCTTTGTCGTGACTCAGATGAAATAGTCAATTGCACAACAGCGACAAATATGTTGATGTTAAATGACAGTAGTAGTGCTATACATCATTCTTGATATATGTTACTCACTCACTCACTCACTCACTCACTCATCCTCATCGAGCCCATGAGGACTCTTGAGGGAAGGAGAGACGGGGGTGGGCTTTTTCCAAAACCTGAGCTTGTAGATAAGGTACGCGTTTAGTCATTCTCGGTACAATTTTTTGTCGTTCAAGAGTTTTTCTTCGAGAATAGTCCAAGTGAAGTATTGTTTACGAAAGATCCTACTTTCGCTTCTAAGATTAATAATGAGTGGGCAATTATCAATCATGCCCATTTGTTGAATGTTATGAGTTGGAGATACTAATAAACATTTGGGGTAACGTGGTGGCCTTTTTGATGGTGGCCTTTTGGTTTGTGCGCTGCATTCTTCCAATCGAGCGGTCCGGGTTCGAGCCATGGCCATGAATAGGGTCTATGGGAAGGGGGGGGGGGAAATTCTCTGATAAACTCCCATCCCATCCAGGGGGGCGGGGGGTAGTAGAATCACCTCATGTTACAGAACCCAAAGATGAGTGCCAGCCTGATTAGACACTTAGCTCGAGTGCAAATTTTACTTTTCGCAGCATTTTTATAGCTCAGTTGGCTCAGTTGGTAGAGCATAGCTCCGGTATTCGCGGAGGTCACGGGTTCGAATACCGTTAAAGTCCAGATTTTTTTTCAGGCTTCTACTTTCCAGTTGCTTAAATTGGAGAATTTACTGTGATGATCATTCTTCACTTTCATTTCATATATACTTCACATCGCAACATTTCCATGTTACTGGCCGGCTGTGACTCTGTTTCTATTGGCGTCGTTGAACGAATTGATCCAGATGACAAAGTTTAGTATAATGTCCCTATTTTCGTTTTCTCGGTTAGATCACGTCTCTAAGGAATGACCTGGTGAAGATCTCCAAGGCACGCTACACGTTCGCTTGTCGCTACATCCGGGACGCCTTACTGTCTTCATATCGATCGTAAGTTAAAAGCAATCTGAGACTGTGACGTATTCAGCAGTTTCTCATTTGGCATTTCGTTCCTCCTCAAACACAACATTCGTTACTTTGTTTGTTTTCAGGACAACACCTTTTGGGATGTACTCAAAGGATAATGAGGACGATGTAGACTTAGAGGATAAAGGTAAGGGCTCGACCCCATAGCCGCGAAAACTGTTTTGAAACTTGTGGTCGTAACTGATCAGCTTTCTCAACAGTTTCTTCGCTCGTAACTACCTCGTGAGTTGCCTTCTTAATGTAGCTAAGAAAATGGACGTTATTATCAACCTTATTATCGGCAGGTGATATTTTGTAGTGTTTAACCCAAGTTCGTTGGCTAATTCTACTTATTCATTCATTCTCAGATGTTTTCCGTAATGTTACGAGGGGGGAATAGTGATTTTGAACAAGATAACTTTCTTAAGATGACCGTATACTCCTCCTCTTGAGTGTGATTCTGTGGTCACGCATTGGTCACCCACCTGCCAATTGCGTTCGTGCATGCTACATGTGCTCGAACCTTTCTTTCTTCCTTTTTAGGAGCATGCCTGCAAAATAGCTTGGAGCCAAGTGACGATATAGTCTCATCAACCTCATTTATTTTCTTTTTATCCTCTTGTTTCTTTAAGATAAGGGAACGAGAAACGAGTCTCCTCGCAGTCAAGCAAGCAGTCGTAAAAGTAGTCACTCGAGCCACTCCGGCAAGGGCAGCCGTGGGAGCAGCCGCCCCAGCAGTCGTAGTAGCAGAAGCCGCAGTGCAAGCCCCAAGGGAAGCTCTAGGGAAAGTCCCGCACCCTCGTCCAAAGGGGCGTCACCCCGAGAGGCGTCAGAAGACAGACGACCTTTTGAGGATCTTAAGAAAGAGCTAGAGGAGGAACACAGGAGGCAGCTGAGCGAAGTGGAGAGAAAGATTGAGGATCTGCAGAAGAAGCTGGAGGAAGAGAGGGAACGACACGAGAAGGCGGCGGATGAACTGAAGGAGAAACGACGCGAACTGGACGACGATCAGCAGAAGTTTCTACAGCAGCAGATTGATGAACAGAATAAGAGGTTGGATATGTTTTGTAACTTGATCTTATCTTATCTTCCAATATTCACTGAAAGGTATTGTCGCAATAGACTCTTTTCTCATGGCTTGAAGAAGACAATTTTGTTTGGTTGGTCGGTGTGTTTGTCAAGCTCTACAATTCTCTAACATAAAATTGTTGCCATTTGCTTTAACTAATTAGAGCAGAATTTTTTTCAGCCAATAAATTGTAAATCCAAGTGTCTCGTCTCTGGCCTTCCGATTCTGATTCCTGGTGCTTGGTCAAGGATATCCTTATTTATTTCGCGTACAGAATGACTGACTGGGTTATTGTTCCGGACGGTGATCGGCGCAAATTACTTTGAGTTCTGTTTTTAGCCAGTCATTATTTCCCCTTTTCCCCCACCCTGCCTTCTGCTCGTTTTTAAATGAAGAGCGATGCCAGCGCGCAAAGTCAGTCCCTCTCAAAGGTGTTAATTTACTATCATTACACGACTCAGGCACTCAGAGGGCCAATAACTAAAATCAACCAATCAAAATGCTCTATTGCCGGTCCAATATTCTCTGAGTATTGGACCGGGCATTGTCCCGAATGATCCCGCACTTTTGAAAAACCTTCAAAGCTTTCTACATGCAGTCGTATAACAAATCTCTTATTAACCAAGCTTGCTCGGGACCGTACTGGGAGAATATCGGCCCTCGGTATTTTTTGTGCGGACCTCGCTGCGCTCTGTCCGTACTGTCAAGGCCCCGGGCCGATATTCTCGCAGTATGGCCCTCGCGCTTGGTTAATAAGATATATATACTTGTATGGTTACTGCTAATATTTCGCAATTCATGAAGGAAGGATTATCAGCCATCTTCTGCCTTCCTCTGAGCTATGTAGATCCCGAACTTTATAACTTAATTTAGGTGTAATTCATCTCATTTCTTTTGAATTTTCGTAAAAGACAAAAAGAGATTCAAGAAGAACAAAAGCGCCTTCAGAACCAGCAGCAAGATCTCCTGAGGAAACAGAAAGAGCAGCAAGAACAGCTTCTTATGCAACAATTCAACCAGACACAACAACTCCAGCTTCAACAACAACAACTCTTACAGCAATTAGCGAACAATCTTTCGGAGAACAGAGCCGAGAGACCACGAAACAAGCTTCCCGATTTACCAGCGGTCTCCCCTCCGAGATCACGCTCGATATCCCCACCCAGCGCCTCCTCGGCTCACTCGTCCCCACGCCCCTCTCCTAGAGGATCGACCAAAGGTTCCGAGAAGTCTTCATCCAAAGACACGCGTTCTCATAGTTCGGAGAAAAAGTCTGGGGAATCGTCTTCTCCTGCCTCGCCAATTGCGGAATCTTCCAGACCTACTTCTGTCCGCCTTTGGTCCTCCAGACGATTGTCAAGCAACAGTCTGCAACTGGGATCTGAAGGTGAACATGACGAAGAAAAACCTGATAGTGGAGACGACGAAGACAAGCAGTCTAAACATAGCGAGAAGGGCAAATCCTCATCATCCTCATCATCATCTTCGTCGTCGTCGTCATCGTCATCGTCGCCAGCAGTATCGGACAATGAGCAGCAAGCGGAAGAGACTCCTGCCCCTGCTGGCAGTGAAGAGGACCCCCCTGCTATCCAGTTTCACGTTTCCAATGGCAACGAAGCATGTCTGCTTACCAAGGGATCTCACGGACTCTTAATTTGTAAGTTGTTAGTAAGAATCAACATTATTTAGTTTCATATTTTCCAAATATTTTCTCCCATTCAACAGTTCCTTCCTTTCTTTTTTTTTCAGCTCGCCTTCCTCCGGACGAGGACCCCGCTGTTGAAAGTGGTCGTATTATGAGACCTGTCGAGGTGGGAGAAGAAGTTCTATCCCGTTGGTCTGACGAAGGATGGTACTATAGAGGTAACAAAAACTTTGGTTGTATTCATTGGCAGCGTACGTACGTTTTCGTGTGTGCATTCGTGTTCGTGGGGGCGTGTAAGGAAATTTTCACGTTGAAAACAAAAATTGAATGACCTGCCAAGTTTTTCGCCAGAAACTTCGACATATTCAGCAAGTACCAAAGATTTTACAATATGACTTTCCAATCAACGTATTATGACAAACACTATTGAGCCAAGCGCGCGGTAAATTGTTGTTTCTACATTGTCTTGAAACACGAGAACTTCAATATTTTAGGAAAGTGGCTCAGCTCGGTGAACATTTACTGTTACTGGTAGAATTTTGTTCTGAATTTAAACGCACTTAATTTTGCTCCATTCTTCGCCAGGTACAATCCGTCAAGACTGTAAAGACGGTAGTTATTTCGTAGAAGACAGTCTGGGTGACTTGGAGAAGATTTACCGGCCAGATATCATCACAGACGCTGATGACGCTGATAATGAAATTGACGTTCACGACCCTGTGATTGCACTTCATCCCTCGTTTCCCTACAGCTATGCACCGGGTATGGAAAGCGTCAAGCGCGCTTCTTTTTCGTCACGCAATGCTTCTCCGTAAGGAAACAGGAGCGTTGCGTGACGACTTGAATGATGTGACTTCTATCATGTGTGTACCTGGGAGGCGTATCTAGGAAACGGGTCATTCGAAGTACTTTCGACACAGCGCCTGATTATTGAAGTTTCTTAAGGCGTGTGTTTATTTTCTAGGCACTGTACTTCAAAAAGACGTGAACGGTTTATACGTTCGACATTACGATGGAATCGAGAGTGTTGTTCCGCGAGAGGAGACGTACCTGCTTACCCCGGAGAAGTTCGAGAGTGACTGTGAGTACATTCTGCAATGTGAAGAGAGGCTGGTCGGCCAGGCAGTGGTGGCCAGGAACGAACAAGACGGCATGTTTCATCTCGGTACGTGATCCTTCAGCTAATGTTCCGTTTAAAACTCTCAGCCTAAAGTCAGAAATGTGGAGTGCTATCATGCAGAAGCTATCTGATGTCCGGGTTAAGTAGGGAGACGGGTTTTGGGGATGGGGAACTTGAAGGTTCTTAGTATCGCACTGAAACAGAATTGAAAGCTTCACGTATTCCTGTTGAAGAGTAGAGGGTGAGAATTGACAAAGGTTTTTTGCATAGAACTCTTTCGCTTTGATTAAATAGCAACAGTGTTTTGGTTTGGAAGGAGTTTTGCTTAAGGATCTTCCGAAAATTAATGTAATTCCTGGGACCGATTCTTTTATATTTAATAGTCCAACCTCCTCTATCTCCTCGATTTCATGCTGAACCTTCCCCGAATAATTTCATAGGTGTAGGTTTTGTTTGTTCTTTCAGTGTCACTGTATTGTATCATCCCATTTGTAAATGTGCTCAGTAACTTAAGAGTTGTCCTTGTGTCATTTCCTGCAGGAACTGTGCGAGAACGTGTTGGTAATGGCCGCCAATACGTTATAGAGTGGGCAGATCAGTCGGTACAGTTACAGGTACAGACAGGAATTCATTTGTCATACTGTTATGCTCAGGAAGCTAGCCTGTCCCAAGGCATTCAGATCATATGGAAATGAGAGAAGGACATCAGACCTAGCCTACGTCGTAGACAGTGTAAACCGCCGGTATAGACTATACCGGGGATTTTGTGACACGTCCGCCTGCAATGCAGGCTAATCAGACCACGAGCAAACAGGGTTCTGTTATACTGTGAAATCATTTTATTGTCTTATTTCCACAGGGTTCTGGCTACATCTTTGGTGCCCACACAAAACGCCGTCCGCTGGCCATAGGTGATCGCGTACTTGCACTTTCAGATCCAGGTACATGGTGCACTGTAACAGGCTTATGATAACGATTCAGTATTTCAATGTTAAGAAAAAAGAGAAGAAAACGTTTCCTGTGTTGGCTTCTCTTGAAATCCCATTTCCTATAAAGTGATAATAAAACAAACCTAGACTTTACTTATTGAAAAGTGTTGCACAGTTTCAGTCGTAATCATTGTTTACTCCAAGATGCTCTTCTTTGTAATCTGTAATCAGGATCAGATTTACCCACCCTGCTGAGACGTCAAGCAAAATCGGCTGAACGAGCCTGCATTTGAAAAAGCGCTAATTGTCACTGTTTTAAATTATTGTAATTTCATTTTTCAGCACTGCAAGTATATTTACCTGGTTGGATTACTGGTGCCAATGGTCGCAGACTGGTTATCAAGTTTTGTAATGGTAAAAGGTACGCCACTTCAAAGAGTTTTTCTTTTCTAGCACGGCACAGCGTGAGAGGCGCAGTGGCCCAATGGTTTGCGCGGTGAGGCTCCTGACCAGGGTCATTGGGTTGTGTTCTTGAGAAAAGCACTTTCTACTCACAATGCCTACCACCACCTAGCTGTATAAATGTACATGGGTACCAATGAATGTTAAGCTAGGGTCGGGAGTTAACTCCTGCGATAGGGGGAGTAGAAATACTCCAAGTCACACTGTGCTACGGAAACCGGGATAAGCTCCGGCGCTATTAATCATTTGGCCCGACGCTGATTTTGTCAACCCGGTGCAGCACCAGATGATGACGAATTTTGGCCTTTGAGACTAGACAGATTCCGCGCTTTTTGTATCGAGGTTGCTAGGAAACTGATCGCACAATGAGGGCGTGACTAGTTTCGGAGTACTCTCGAGTGATCACACAATCAAAAACTTAAGGCGTGCTTCAGAATTGCCTGAAACGAAACTTTCTTTCCTTTCATCTGTAACAGTTAAGCAATGTCTTTTTTACTTATCGTTTTTTCCATATTTTCAGCTCAAGTCACGTGGACCCGCAGCAGTGTTTTTGGTTATCACTTGACTACTTTGACCGCATGGTCGAAAACTACGTCAAGAAGAAGGACCAAGCTAAGGAAAGATGACAAAAGACCGGCACGTGACGCAGTTCTTCCAGAGAAATTGAAGATACTTTTTGCGATAAGAAAGAACTGTGAAATGACTTTCCGGCTAAATGCATACATTCGTCTCTTAGTCATCAGATCTAAATTCCATTTGGACTATGAATATGAATACAAGAAGTGAATACAAAAATAATTACACTATGAATACAAAACCACAGCCACCGTACACCTACCTTCGCCTTCCTTGACCATTGACTTTTTTTGCTCTCTAGAAAGAAAAGTGCTTTTGTAAATAGAATTTTAGCGCTCATTCATTAGTCTGGGATGTCAAGACGCTGAAATAGAGCCAAACAAAACGTTTTTATCGTTGCCTTGTCTTGTGTTATTATATGCTAAATTAAAGCAACCTCACTTCAAAGCACTTCAAAGATCGGGCAAATGTGGTCTGCGTGAAATAGTCTAAAGAGTTTTAAATTCCGCAGAATCCCTGTATGGACACAAGAAGCTTTCCTTTCTTAACTTTAAAAGGTTCTTGCTTCGCCAGGTTCTCTCTTGCGACGTTTTGGGTGTCGGTGTGTGTGCTGTACGAGGCCCTTCGACGTGCTTTATTTCGTTATTCCCAAAAGTGGTAAACTCCTTTACCGTAACCAAATTCGCAATTAGCCAATCAGAACCCGTGTCTACTCTCCTGTTATATTGCGATATCAAGTCACTAACCTTATATGGCTATGATAGCTCGATGGTTCCTTGGCGGAATTTATGTAAGGTCGATAAATAGTTAATTGCACCGTTTTCGGCACGCTCTGGCAACACGGTTTGGTCTTGCCATTGGTGTTTTGGCTCGACTACATCTCGTGGCCACAATACGAACCATACTTCGACCAATCTAGCATGATATGTTGCTAAAGCGTACCATTGGTCAATGGTGTCCACATTTCACTGCGTACGTGGTTACGCACATAAAGCTCTCCCTCGTCAAACTTCTTGTGTAAGCCTCTACGCGTTTCGTGTGTCTTCTACTGAGTGTTTTTTTCACTTCTCCACCTTCATTTCAAACTTACTTTTTTTAAGTTCAAACACAATTACATCACATTAATAATAGCACCTACCGCTACTGATATTTATAATTTTACATGTCCCGTTAATCAAATTAATTAAATGTTTTAATTATCTCATAAACTGTTTATGTAAAGTTGCCATCTAGCCTGAAAATTACGTTCTGTATTATTTTTCATTGCTACATATTTCTCCGTTCTAAATTTAGCCTTGACGATATCCTTAAAAGTACTTAGATTAGGAGTTACTTCCCACTTATCCAAATATGTAGTGCAATGAAGAAAATCAACAAATCTATTTCTGCGTCTAATAACACATCTTGTAGCGTGAGGTCCACTCGTTTGCCAGAAACCAGAAACCAAAAGGATGCGAAATCATTCCAGATTTGGCTTGTGAAAGAACACTCATAAAATACTGAGTTACTCGCTCACTCTCTCCGCCGCAGAGGCTGAAGGGGTGGTTTTTTTTCGGGTGGGGTGGCGCTGAGTAATGTTAGTGCAGGCACAGAGTTACAGGCGACGGCGGAAAACGCGGGAGCCTCTGCCAGATAGCACACCCAAGATGGCCGCCATCCGGGAGAGTCAGTGAACTACTCTCTGGGGTGGCTTGCGTACCTTGTGTCACGGTAAAGATGGCAGGCAAGATTTTGAGGTTCAGCAATGGTTAGCTAAAACATACTTCAGTGCATGGAAATCGGGAAAAGCTGGAGGCTGTTACACTCGTGAAAACTCTTTTTCTAAGCGTCATTTGTTTAGCGCCGAAGGGATTGAGCCGTCACTATCGAATTCAACATTCTCGGTCGAGATCGTATTTTATATGGTGATGAAGAAATGAAGCGAGAAAAAAATGCGCTCAGGAAATTCATGGCTACTGAAATTCTGAACAACATCGCAATTCTTGTCGCATAAAAGACAAGAACAAGTAAGTCAGTTATTTTAACGTTTCTCTGTTCGGCGAACCGAAAAATTTCCTTCGTGAAATTATGGGCAAAATTGAAGCTTCAGTCTTTTAGATAATTTACGATTGCAAATAAAAGGAATGAGCGAAACATAATATATTAGATTGCAAGATTGTTTTATTTAAATTCGTATTTACCATGAAGACACAGCTCTTAAAGAGAACAGTGAAACTCCGAATCGACCGCCACATTATTGTTATTCCAAGAGAAAAAGACAACATGCACAACTACCCCAACGGGTCTCGGGGGGCCTTCAAAGTAAAACACTTCGCTTCGTTTCTAAGAAAATATAAAATTATAATTCAAAAAAACAAATGCAAACTGTAGCCACATAATTAGCAATGGGTTTCTGTGAGCTTCAATCTGTCAAATTTAGCTAAAGTCGAGAAATCCGTCGATGTATGAGAAAACGACAAGGATGTACGAGAAAATCGACATACATCTGGCAGAGGTTCTCCGATGATCGATCCATTCGACTTTGCGCCTGCGGTACACTTCGCACAGCGGATTGATATAACGAACGCTTGAACCCCGGCGGAGGAGAGAGACTCGCAAATTCTTCGGTGCATTTTCCTTTGTTTTCCATGTAGGTTCCCCTATGCCCTATAACTTGAAGTTCTCTAGCCTTGTCTTTTACACCGTGTGCTCCTTCGTACATTTCCTCGGGCATCTTCATACACCCGTGCTGGGGCCATACACATACCGGCTCCCTCAACAGCCTTTCTTTCACATCTACTGCATTTGCCGCCGAAAAAATTCCTACTAGCTTGTTGCGCGCACGTCATGCAGGACAAAACTGTGGAGTTATGGATAGAATATAATTTGAAAGTGAAGAATGATCATCGCAGTAATTTTTTCAATTTAAGCAATTATTAAGAAGCCAGAAAAAAGGGCTTCAACAGGGTTGGAATCCGTGCCTCCGCGAATACCGGTGCGATGCTCTACCAACTAAGCTATGAAGCCACACACTGAGAGCGAGGAGGAGTGAAATTACGGGAAGTATATATGAAATAATTCACAAAACGGATACGAGGAATGGTGTTGTCACTTTTTCTCTTTTCTCGCGGCAAGACATGAATCAACATTGCATTTTAAGCCTTGTTTGCTTTCATGGCAGCAACTCCCTATATTATGGCGGAAAAGACTTCTGCGACACTTCCTGCAGCAAACATGACAACAATGACAAGTGCAAATTGTCGTTACGTGACAGGGGCATTTCGCGTGATTTGTGTGTTCAAATTTCCCGTGATACTCTCTCGCTTTACAGACGCCAACCCTCTGACGCCAACCTAAGTTTTGCCTTGAAGTAGACGCCACTATATTACGATCTTAGCAATAAGTATTGGAAGGTGAGCCTGTCTTTGCTATTTATCTTAATAATTTACGTTTCTGTGAGGTAGTCTGACACAGCATCGGTCGAACATCCGTATTAAAAACTGCTGAAACACATGACAGAGATTCAGTGTTTTTACGCAGGAGACATTGCTCTCAGAAAGACTAAATTTATGTGATATTTAACGATCTGTGGAGTAATTATATCCTGTGCTACAAGCTACAATATCGTGCAAAAGGAATCTTAAAACTGTAAAACTTGTTCAGTGTTTCTTCGATTCGTGATCAATGGATGATCGAACTTTCCTTTGCTTGCTAAAAATTACAACATCGAGACTAAGTCCGAGTGTTCTCACATTCAGTTTTGGGCAGGAGAGAATCCATTTAATTATACTGAATGTTCTTTCTATTTTTGTTATTTTAGTCATCGAGAATGTTAAAACAAAAATGAAATCTAAAATGCCCTCACAGGCGACCCAGACGTTGAATACGATTATTGCGTGACATTAAACTGTTGACGATTGCGTTACGATTTTAGCCGTTTATGGCTCTGTTTTTCACTGGGCCGATTAACTAGCCGAACGTTCTTTCTAGGTATTTGTTTACAGACCGACGTTAGCTAGTTAAACATGACATCTGTTTTTACTGGGAAATTTTAAGCCACTAATAACTAGGAAGTTTCAAAAACTGGCGGGAGAGGAAGTGCTTTTAATGTGTTCACTAGTACTGATCCTCGATGTATTTTTTGTGAAAGAAAAGGAGTTTCGTTCAGAGGATGCGATTAATGTCTCGCTTTCGTTAGGCGGGACTGAGTTTGTCGAGGGTGACGCATGTATAGAAGAATTGCTGGTTGCCCGTAATGTGGGAATTGATTCTGCATGCCGACGTTGTAAAAGTAAGGCCGAAAGGCCCTGAATGAGGAATCTGAGCATCCAACGAGTCCGGAGGAATAGTTAAACGGCGAAAGAATTGGGAAGTGTTTTGCAATTCGTCAGCCATGTTTACAAGCACACAAGGCTTTTTTTT
>CM042754.1:21438348-21455450 GCA_022496165.2 Catalaphyllia jardinei | reverse complement strand
ATCAGCCGATAGTTCCTCGACAGAAACACTCTATTGTTTAAATAGAACGTGAGTAGCGTAGCCAATCAGAGGACGTCAATCGTGATAGAACCCTGAGCGGTACTGTAGATTTATACTAAAACTCGATAGAACTACGGAGTACATGTTTTCTATTTCTTAAATAATAGTCTTTTGAAAAAAAATTCATGACGTCCATTAATTAAATGTAGCTGACGTAAAAGCGCGGGAAAACGTGAGTGGTCACATGATTGATTTTGATTTGACTTCTGATTGGACTAAAAGTAGCCCGAGATCATTGGGTCAATCATGTGAAAGTTCTTTTCCACATTAAAATGGAA
This sequence comes from Catalaphyllia jardinei, assembly GCA_022496165.2. NCBI lineage: Eukaryota > Metazoa > Cnidaria > Anthozoa > Scleractinia > Caryophylliidae > Catalaphyllia > Catalaphyllia jardinei. Next base: position 21,455,112 of record CM042754.1, on the reverse strand, counting down.
ACTGCTCTATCTACCTTGGTAATGGAAGATTTTAACTTAAATTCCGTTGATTTCCGCCAAAAAGGAAAAAAAACACATAAGAGACTTCTCTAGAAGTTACGTTTACTGTAGGTATAGAGAAAGGTGCGAGTTTCGTTAACCGCGTCACTGCTACGTTGTCGCGCAACCAAAATTATTATAAACAAGGATATGAAACAGCAAAGTGTAAGATTTTCAAAAGCGCTGTTTTTATCTCATATGATCATCGTAGTGTTTGATAAGAGATGCTTTCCTACTAAATTCCTCCTGACAAATCCAACAGGTGAGGCTTTCAACTTGGCTTGAATTTTCTTTAGTTGAAGAAAACACACCGTCCTTTTTGCTACCGTGAGTTGTTGTTGGCTGCTGAAGGTGTCTTCTGAATTTTAGGTGACAACGCTGCTCATGTTCCTTGCAATTTGATAAGCTGCAAAAGAACTTCTTACAATGCTTGCATGAATACGGCTTCTCTCCTGTGTGAGTTCTTTCGTGTCGCTTGCAATGTGAAGAGGACCTAAAGCACTTTTGACAATACTTGCATGAATACGGCTTCTCTCCTGTGTGAGTTCGTTCATGTTCCTTACAATTTGAAGAGACGCTAAAGCACGTTTGACAATACTTGCACGAATACGGCTTCTCTCCTGTGTGAGTTCGTTCATGTCGCTTGCAATTTCCTAATTGCTTAAAGCACTTTTTGCAATACTTGCATGTATACGGCTTCTCTCCTGTGTGAGTTCGTTCATGTTTCTTGCAATTTCCTAATTGGCTAAAGCACTTTTTACAATACTTGCATGTATACGACTTCTCTCCTGTGTGAATTCCTTCATGTTCCTTGCAACTTGATAACTGGTCAAACAACAGGCCATAATGCTTGCATTCGTGTGCCTTAAGTCGTGTATTCATAGCCATATTCACCAAAGCAGGTTTTGACTGGCTTAAATTGGATGTCACTTGACGTCGAATTTCTCTCTTGATTTGACTTCCGTGAGTTGTTGTTGGCTGCTGAAGGCATCTTCTTAATTTTTGGCATTGACCATGCTGTTCATGTTTCTTGCAATTTGATAAGCTGCAAAAGAACTTCTTACAATGCTTGCGTGAATATGGCTTCTCTCCTGTGTGAGTTCTTTCATGTCGCTTGCAATGTGAAGAAGAGCTAAAGCACTTTTGACAATACTTGCATGAATACGGCTTCTCTCCTGTGTGAGCTCGTTCATGTTCCTTGCAATTTGAAGAAACGCTAAAGCACTTTTGACAATACTTGCATGAATACGGCTTCTCTCCTGTGTGAGTTCGTTCATGTCGCTTGCAATTTCCTAATTGCTTAAAGCACTTTTTACAATACTTGCATGTATACGGCTTCTCTCCTGTGTGAGTTCGTTCATGTTTCTGGCAATTTCCTAATTTGCTAAAGCACTTTTTACAATAGTTGCATGCATACTGCTTCTCTCCCGTGTGAGTTCCTTCATGTTCCTTGCAACTTGATAACTGGTCAAACAACTGGCCATAATGCTTGCATTCGTGTGCCTTAAGTCGTGTCTTCGTAGCCATATTCACCAAAGCAGGTTTTAACTGGCTTAAATTGGATGGCACTTTACATGTACGTCGAATTTCTTCCTTGATTTGACTTGAATTTTTAAGGCATCTGGTGAACTGTTCTTTCAAGATACATGTACATGTTTCTACCGTATATCCCTAACAAAAAGATAAAGAAAATTTCACATTAGGTTTTGTTAATAACCGGGCAGGCAAGAGCGAACCCAATTTAATAATTCAATTGACATTTTTTCAGGGGCGTTTATAACATAGCTATAAGCTAGCGCACGTGCGTGCACGTGACTTCTCAGCGTGAAAAATATCTTGTTATGTTATAAAAGCAATGGACAATGTCTAGCGTACGTCCATCCAATTCGGAATGTACTTGGATAGTTGGGAGACCACCTAGGTAACTACTGCGCCTCGAGCATCTCTCATGCTACCTTCGTGCTCTCCCAGCTATCCGCGTGCATCCCGAATTGGATGGACGCACGCTAGACACTGTCCATTCCTTAATTCTACGCATTTTTTGTTTGTAAGTCTTTATGGTTGCGAGTGGCATTCTTAGTGTTGAATAATAACTCTCATTTGAGGGGTCGGGGCAAGTTTAATTTCAAGGAAATTCCACTTTCCTGCTTTTTTTTCACCATATTTATTTTCAAGACTGATGTGCATGCGAAAAATCTTTTAAGAACTCTGACTAGCAACACATTGGTTGCAAACTTATCTGAAATCTTGTTCACTCAAAGAAATTTGAAAGTTAGTCATCTGTTCTTTGTTACGAAAAATTGTTGCGTGACGTGGAAGATTCGCGAATATGCTAATTTCGTCTCGAATCTTCTTGCATATTTAATTAGTATATGAGTATAAGTATAAGTATAAGTATACGTATAAGTATATGTAAGTAAGTAAAGTATATGTAAAGTATATAAACGAATCGGTGTAGTTCTTAGGTGGATTTTCCCAGGAGTGTTTACAGAGAATTATCTCGTGAGTCAGTAGTGTTTATTGAAGTGTGACGAAGGTCGCGTGTAAAGTCTCGACAGAGGTCGTGTTTGTTGAAGTGTAACAGAAAGGTTACGTGGATATCTGGCAAGAGGCCGTGTTTATGTTTAACTGACAAGCCTAGCGTGTGCTTGTAGTGAAGTCTTGTGTGGAATTACTGCGTTAATCTGGACTAAATAACCTTGTTGTTGTTCCGACATCCCTGCGTTCTGTTTAGACTGCAAACTACCTGCCACTTTAAACAACGAACTCGTAACATTCTTCTTGGCGTCAACTCGGGAATCGCCGCTTCTTAAGGGTAAGTGGTGACTGGAAGTCTGGTTTTAGGTCGCTTAGAGCGATTTGTGATTGAGTAACGCTCTTGTAAATATGCCTTTCCACAAGCCTACACTAAGCACAGCTGAGTTATCTGTGTATTAAATAATAAAGGAATCAAGGAACTCTATAAGACTGATAATTACACTTATGATACCACCCATTCAAACATACTGTGCACAGCATTCGAAAAAAAAAATCTACTATCAGACCAATTCAAATTATTTATCCTATGAACCAGTTTATTTTATGTTTTAGATCTTGTTTGAACAATATCTATATGGTTTTGCTATTCACATCTTCTAATATTTCACGACAAATTTACCTGGACTAATTTCTTTCAACACCTTCTTAAGGTACCGTGTGAGTGTGCTGGACTCTGGATCCAGCAGTCTGGGTTCCAGCCTGACTGAGATCATTGTGTCATGTGTTTTGGTAAAACCGTTTCCCCTCAGTCTCACAGTGCCTGAGTACCAGGAATTAACAGGGCTCGGTCATTGAAGTTTTGGTTCATTATAGCACTAATCAATTGGTCATAGTATCACAATGTCAGCTCAAGACTGTCAGACTAAAAACAAAAACATGCAAAACCAAAAAGGGCAGCATGGATGAGCAAAACTGCAGAAGATTAAAATGGATTTTATTTCAGTATTTCAGTTTAACTCAAATTGAATTAAAGTGTAATTTCTAACATCAGAAATCATCTTATTTTTTGGCTGTGATTCAGCTGATTAAGTCATCTGAAATACCATGATGTAGCCACTTTAAATGCTGGAGTTTATCACTGCAATGGACAAAAATCTCCTCCATAAGGGAATGGAAATACATGTACATGTACACCTAGTTGCCTCAAGCAAAGGACGTAAAAGATGTGTGCTTCTGAGTTGGCCACGAGGCTTGAAGGCAGACTTTTCATTTAAATGGTCACAATAAATAGTTTACTACCATGCCATAAAGACCGACTGATACTGCAAGGTTATGGTTTGAGAAGTTCCTGTACAGACCAAAATTTGAGGTGAAGTTGTTTATAATATGGCTTTTTGCTCAAGCATAGAAAGTACACTGTACATGTGTCTTTCTCTGCTTGGCCACTAGGAAGAAGAAGACTTTACATAAAAATTTTATCAATGCACTTATCAGCAGCCAGCCCAGGGGGTTGACCCTGGGGACATATGGGGGGGGGGGGATAGTGCAGGATTTGCTGACTTTTGTTGCCAATTTTTGGCCCGGGACTGGGGCATTGGGCCGCTTTTACACTTCTGAGGCAAGATACATGGGGAAAGACCCGTGGGATTTGTAACAATGCCGCCATTTTAAAAATGAAAAATCCGGACCCTGGGGACAGGGTATATAGCCCTGTATAGTAAACACAGGCCGAAGGAAGTGTATGTTCGTTGAAATATTGTCATTCTATGACTGACAAGGTGCAAAGCTGAACCTCACTGTGTGCAGAAAACAGGTGGACTAGCTATTTTTGCTTGCCATATATATTAGTTACACTTTTATTAAAAATTATGCAGGAAATTATGTTACAATTGGGAGTCCTTTCAAATTATGCTTCCTGGGGAAGGGACAGTGGTAGCTTTTGGTGGAAGAATATTGGCCCTGGGTAGGTGGAATTTGCAAATGTCCTGGTGCAAATTCCTGGGGGGTTCCCCAGGGTCAAGCGCCCAGGATGGCTGCTGATAAGTGCACAATTATCAACTACTTATTGACCTCGAATGTTCTGTCCTTACTGGAAAATCTCAAATGGAGACCATGCCATATAGACTGAGTAATGGTGAGATCAATAGAGCAAGGTTGAGATTTGATATTTTCCCGTCAAGACCAAACTTTGAGGTTAATAAGTTGTTTATTATAGAGCTGTTTGCTTTGTCATAATTGAATCATGGGCATTATGGGAAAATAATGCCCCCAGTATGCCCCGTTCACAAACTCTCTAGCGCGAACAAAACTCACTAACTCTCTAGGGAAACAACAACATGAACTTTAGACTTGCACATGATCAGTTCATCACCTTGAAACTGTGGCGAATTTATGAGCCAGCCATCAAAAAGCAAATAATTTTTTGAGCTGGGAGGTATAACAAACCAGTGAGAAAACAAAACAGTAAGTTATGTTTCCCCGAGACCCTCAATGTCTGCCGAGGGGAAACGAAACTCCCTGGTTCCCTTGGGGCCAAAAATCAAGTGCCTATTATACAGCTGGGCCTTTGTTATGATAATCCAATCCGATCCTTTGTTATAATGAACTGAGGCAGGACTTTGACTTATAAAAAAGGCTGCCTCAGTTCATTATAACAAAGGATTGGCTTGGTTTATCATAGCAAAGGCTCAGCTGTAGAATAATTCTTTTTTTAACTTTTCATTGCTCATTATCATATCAACCATGAGTAGATAAATTCAAGTGAAGCTTTAATTTGTCTTTACATATCATATATGTGTCCTGATTGGTTAAGAGTTAAATAAGTAAAACATTCTGAGTTTTGGTCGTAGCCTGTGTTAGAGTGGTTCTTCCCAAAAGAAAGAATCCAGAGAACATCTATGGGTTGCCATTAACTTGTTAATTGGGTGCAGTATGTTAAAGGTCAGGTGATAATATTATTATTATCGGAATGTGTGGAAAATTACCCACTTGGTCTTCAAGCTTGACTGTTTTTTATCTTATATTTATTAAGTTATTGTATGTCATAGGAGTCAAGTAAACCTTTGCATTATGTTCGTTTAACTCTTTTCACTGATTTTAATTGCAAAAATCTAACGTCCATTTCATACTACTTCCCTTCAATGGGTGCAATTATATCACTGTGTGAAATTAACTATCATTCATGTTTCTGTTAAACCCATGTATAAATGCCTCTATTATACCACTTACTACGGGTGACAAAAGTAGTAAAGACACTTTTTGACAATGACACTTTTCAAATAACAGTTTTCAATATTTAACCCCTTATTATTTTTCATTTGCATCTAGGATTAATTCTGTAGCCTGCCTAGCAGGCATTTCCAAAAAACTTACGCAAAGGGAACAAAACTGGGAGGAAGTACCAAAAATAAGGAGCAGAGGAAGGAGGTGAGGCGACCAAAGGAAACACCTGCAATCAATCTCAGACATTTTACTGAACGCACCCAAACATGCCGCCCTTCCTGGTGGAATAAACTGTCACATGACAATCAATGATAATTAACTTTCGTTTGGCAAGTGCCCAGCATGGGTTTAATAGAGTCTGCTAAAAGCAAATAATATGTGTAAATACATGTAGGCTTCATTTTTATAATTAAGATGTCTGTCATTGTTCATCCAAAAAAACCCAGAAGTTTAGAAAATGAAGACACATAAAGTCAATCAAATTGATGGAAGAAACTGCCGCCTCTGTACAAATATACAGTTTTCTTGAAGTAACTGCAGTCTGCTACGACGAAAAACCCAACAAAGATGGACAAAGATGTGATATCCGTGATATCGTGAGAAGAAGGAACGTACTGTTCTTGACAGTTCAACTGAATCAACCAGCCAGCAGCCAATAGATTGCATGACACATGTTCCTGAAATATTTCAAACCTTTTCCCTCAGAGACTTTAAAATACATCTGCAAAGCGAAATACAAATAACAGCAGTAACCATGTAGTTTCCTACAGGTATTTGATAAATGGATTGCAAGGACATCCTGTCTTGGACTAGACTCTAATGGCACCTTCTTGCTCTGGTTTTAGAACGACATGTTTGCCGTTTAATTTTGCGAAAGGTCTTTCTATGTTTCCTGAACAGAAAAGTTGAAGACCCCTTCGAATGCTTCTTCGGACTCTGCCATAAATGGTTTGATTTTGCTGTGAAAGACAAATTTCTGATGTCATATTTTGATCTGTGTAGTATTAGGTGCCAACACATGAGGAAAACAGTTTTTAAGACTATTCAGTTTAAAACGATGCCAAAGTACATAGTCTTTTTCAAATGAGGAATACTGACCGCAACCTATGAGGATCAAGGAAACTTGTTATCTCATATGTCAATACAACCACTTATGGTCTTCACTCCCTTAGGTCAAACATGTGGAAAAAACTAAAAGAGGACCTGAGGTCATTAACGTCCTTGAATGAGTTCAGAACTAAAATATGCCAAATTTCTTATGAACATCAATGCAATAATATTGTTACTTACCTAAATAGTAGTTTAATGTACTGTATATAGTATACGATTTTATTTGTCTTATTTCTGTTTCTTCTGTCTTTTTCGCAGAGAAATCACCTTTCCTTAGCTACTCTTGTAAATCTGAAGTGAAATAAAGGTCATGTATCTATGATTGACGGGCTAATTACCAATCAAATTGCACTATTGCTCCCTGTTCGTGGAGTTTGGTAAACTGTTTAGGTTTGACTGCAAGTGATTCCTTTTCTCCCCACCCCCTCCCCATTTCCTTCTATATATTTTTTCTCACCCCAGGTGTGCTCCTTCTCTTGCCTGCTTTTTTTTATCTCTGCCTGGAAAAGGAAAGGAAATGGCTGCTATGCAGCACACCTAATTCTCCCAGCCCCAAATTCAATGTTACACTGTATGTGGTCTGGACAGTCTTGAAGATATAAAAATCAACATTGTTTGGGGGAAATTTTACTGCAAAGTGTCTCAATTATTATTTGGCCCATTGTAGATCAAACAACCATTACAAGTGTAAGTACTTAAATACTTAAATAACTTAACCAGTTCTGCCGAAAATTATAACACATCTAATGAGATTTTGATGATAAGCAATTTAATACTGACCAATAAAATTCATTACCATTTTACAGTAGTATTCCATTTACCAACATTTATATTCATGCTCAGTTGTACGTGTGGAAAAAACAAAGAAACAAAAATGATTTATCAGCAACCTCAGCCAAACTGGGACAGTCTGGCTTAGGAAGGGAGGGTGGGCTGTTCACCTCTTCATGGCTCCCCTGAAACCTGAGCTAGAAAAAATTATTTTCATGTCAAACAAGAATTTATCATCACCAATTGCATAACTAATAAAATTAATGTTCTCCTAGCAATGCATTAATAATTTTAGTACCTATTTAAAAATAATAATTACATGCGAGACTGATCAACCAGCCATGAAATACCTGTTATTAAATGTATTTCATCTTCACATATCACTATGATTGTCATGAATAGTAGGCTACAAATTGAGCAGAAGCGATAAGTGAAAATAAAGATGGTAAATTTTAAGCTTGGTACTAAAATGGGAAAAGTGAATTGATTCACATGACACAAGCATGGGAAAAAGAAAAAAATCTGAGTTCCCAACAGGAATCAAACCCATGACCTCCTGAACACCAGGCGGGAGCTCTATCCACTGAGCTACGAGAACTCATGGAGAGCAAGGTCATTTTACTGAGTTCATATGTGACAGGTGTCCTGCATACTGAGCAGGATCAGTAATGTCAGAGACTTGATGAGCACTTGGTAAAACTGCAGGCCTGTTTCCTTCAACATCAACCCTGCATAAAGAACATATCTTTTTCTGATATTTAACCCACTGGAAACTAGATTGTGTCCTACTACCAACCCCTTAAATTCATGTTGGTCTTCCACAAATATGGTTATTAACGTGACTTTTGGTGATGCCTCTGTGCAACAAATAAACATGATTATTTTCCAATGCGACGTGTTATATCACACAGAGCTAGACTTTCTTTGATTGTTTATTCATCTACATCTGAGAAAAAATGGCTTCAAATACCCTGCAAAACTAGAGAATCACCGTAAGGATGTTCACGTCCAAAAGTTCCCACATACAGATTTTTTTGAAACTTTGACTGCGGGTGGAAAATGATAAAATTAGATTAAAAATGTAAAACAAATCGGGGGTCATCCAACTCGTTTTGAAGATAAGATGTATCACAGACAATAGCATTTCTAGGATTTCCAGTCACTTGAGGCGATTCTGGCCGGATTCATTACTATCGGCATATATTTATGTTGAAGAATCATATCTAAGTTATGAGTGTTTAACACAGCATATATATAGGCCTATTTGATGGATCTTTGCTACATATGTCATTAAATCAGGTAGAATTAGCCTTAAAAAAGGCAACTTCTAAGTCGGGCACACCTATATCCATGTACAAATTCGACCCTATTTAACAGTATATGAGAAATATACTGTTGCGCGCCATGTCATGTATAGCGTGCGCACTAGAGATACGGAGTAGCAATGGGCACGAATGTCCTGAAGTGAAGAGCGGCATGGTTGAGATGAAACTTTCTTTTAAAAATATGAGACATTTGCACTGTTCTTAAGCCCACTGAGGGAATTTATGTATGGATCAGCTTCCCCACGGTGGGTCATTTGCCACCTTAACGAAAAAAAAGCCAAATGCCCGTCCAATTCCCGGAGAGATGGGTGTGTCTCTTGGAATTGACAGAGCCGTCATCACTACTCAGTGAACACTGGTAATGGTTGACAAGACAACGTGACAAATCAGTAGAAGTGATATGTTTCAAAATATTGGATCAACATATTTAAAAATCTGTACGAAAGTCGATGGATCATTGTAATTCAGTTTTTTAAAACGTACAGTTGTTCTTTCCTAAATGGCGGGAAAAAAGCGATTCCAGGAACAACCGTCCACCGTACCGGGCTACCGTATAGACAGATTCTATTTAATAATTTTTCTTGATTCACTGAGGTAAATAGTGGTTACTTTGTAATCTATAGCTTAGCTTGACATAACAAAGACATTGTTATAGACTCTCTTACCTTGATAAACCAGCGACAACGACGTCCACAGCAAGTCACACACGCAGTCCGCCATTACTGTGAATACACCGGAGTCCAGTTTCTCGACGACCCTAAGAAGGTGGGGCCGGGGAGAGGTTGGGGCGGGATTGTGGTTGATATGTTCGATATGTTCCCAAGCCAAGATAAATCCTTGTTTTCAAGAAACATACACAATCGATTGATTTCGACTGGGAAATACGGTTTACCTCGATGTAAGAACCTGTGAACTTTTTCTTTGTTTTGCAGCTGTTGTTAGGGTCTTTTATGTTGACTTCTTTGTTTTCTTTGTTTTACGTTCTTACACCGAGGCAGAGCCGGGAAATACGTTTTGAGCGCCGCGCCGGGAACATGGATTACACTGCAATTTGTTTGAAGGCCTGATCTTCCTGCTAGCTTCTTCACTGGGAAATATGTTTGCTAGCGATGGTATTTAACACTTAATGACTGGTCCCGTAAGTAACAGTCATTTTTTTTAGGGAAACAAAATTCACTGTTCCCAAAGGGACCAGTCAAAAGAGCTTTGTTATATAGCGAAACACTGACAAAGGCAAATTTTGAAAAACACGCCGACAACATCAAGCCACCTCTGATCACGTGCAATAGCGGCCAACATTTCGCGAGTATCAGTGAACTGTTTCTCGTTTGACGTCATAGTTTTTGCAATGTTACCCGCTTATGGCATTTGGCGATTCACTGTAACATGTCATGTGACCATGAACTAGCCAATTAATGGGCGCGCTGCAGCGGGAAAAACACCAGCTATATAACAATGCCCACTATTGTACTCCTATTCTGCTCTTATTCTCTTTAGTATATCACATCTTGGAGAGAGTTTGGAGTGGTTTTCAGTTGAGTGCCGTAAAAGTAAAACCAAACCAATTAATTACCAATTAGATTACACCGTTGTTAAACCAAAACCAAAGTGATTCAATGATTACTTTCTCCTCCGGGGGGGTACTCCCATATATGGGCTTTATAGGTACGTGCACGGAATAGGGTATGGTTTTTGAGGTTCTCGGTCCTTAAATAGGGTATCTTCTGACCCTTTTGTTGCTGTTTTCCAGGTGTGGTCCTCAAACAGGGTAGCTAAATTGTATTATCTAATAGTGAAGTGAGAAAACACCCACCTAAGCGAATGCTTAGGCCTTAAAAAGGGTATCAGTTTTCGTAGCCTGCGAAAACAGCCGTCCTTCTTCGCTCCCGGCCCGAGTGGCGTTTAGCGGGAAGGACGTCTGCGATTCACCGCCGAAAATTCCATACTGATGACGAAAATCTGTCCCGCATCTGGTCATGAGCCGTAAATATGCAGGACAGTGAAAATACCAACCAAATAAAATCTTTGCAGTTGATAAGCCTACACGACTTCGACGGTTTGTGTCATCTGTACCGTTCTCTGTTCGGTTACTCGACCTTTTTGTCGCTTCGCTCCTGTTTATGAAGGGCACTTCATGCTGTGTTATAAGGAGGAATTTTAAGAAGAGTTGAGCCGTTAGACCGTGCCATGGCAAATTTTTAGCGGTCATAAGTCTACATGATTTCCGCTGTTATCTGCGTGTTACTTCGTGGATTTTGACACCTCCGTAAACAGTGACTAGAACTTTTTCAGAGTACAGAACTGATATCATATTTGCCCTCGTATCTTTTTCTTCGGAGACGCTGTAGCTATACGTCATCAGTATGGGATTTTCGGCGGTAAATCGCAGACGTCCTTCACGCGAAACGCCACTCGGGCCGGGAGCGAAGAAGGACGGCTGTTTTCGCAGGCTACAGTTTTCGCTTTCTTAGCCCTTAAATAGGGTTAGGGTTCAAGAACATCCGCGGCACACCCCTATCTAAATTCGCGGAAGTACCTTCCCCGGGTGAAAACCGTTCTGTTTCCTGTAATAATCAACAAAGGATGACATCGCTTTTTTTGCTCGAGAAAAGACAATCTAATCCAGTTGCTGCCATGAACTGATAAGTAACATAACTTTGGTGACGAAAGGTTTATAATTTTCCTCAGATATTGTGACTTACGACTGAAGACCTCTATCATAGTGCAAAATGATACATGGTTAAAATGTCAAGTCAAAAGCCACTAGTTGAGAAAGCTGTCTGTAACAGTGACTTTTGCTTGCGGTAAATCTCTATAATTAAATGGCAAAACTTAGAAGATAATAGCCAAAGAGGAAACCTGAGAAAAGCTGATGAATAAATCTCCAAGGCTTCTCTCTCAAGCTATATAAATTGGAACGAGTTTAGTCAGAAGCATAGCTTCTTGTTTAGTTCATTGTCTTAGTGTAAGACGACGTTGCATGTTCAAAAGACTGGCTAAGGTATTTAGAGGCTGACCATTTGACATTACAGGGTGAAGGAGGCACGTGATTTGGTGCAGGCACGAATATTTGACCCCTTTCATGCATATGGCGGTTTTTTGGAACGCTTTTTCGAATCATTGAGCGAACGTGATTTTTTCCGCAGCTGTCGTGTGCATGAGTCTTTTTAGTACAAGTATTCTTTCGCGATGTTTTTTCACAAAATATCCCACCGTCCCCTTCACTAACGTCAAATGGTCCATCTCTTAAACCCGTAACTTCATTGTTGAGCTGGAGTACATGTATTCTGCCCTGGTCTTTCTTGCACTCCAAAAACAGACAACGGAAAAACTTGTCACGTTTGACAGTTTTCGCTTCAGCGTGACATAAAAGATAAAGAAAACACTCTGTTCTCCGACAGACTGTTGACGTTTAGAAATAATGAGGGTGCGGATTTAACGGGGATGGGGTGGGGTGGGTGAACTGGGTGGCTAGCCAACCCCCTTTGGAGAAGCAAAACACTGAACAAATAGGAAATTGAAATATATTGTGAATGTTATGGGAGAAATAAAGGTAAACATTATTCTTTAATTTAAAAAGCATGTTTCGATGTTACGAATATCATCGTCAGTTATAGAATATTTGAAAAACCGTTGGAACTATATAACAACTAGGCGAAACATGCATAATTATAATTAAGTGACAAAAATTGGTTACATATTTGAGAGACTCACAAAGTGTTTGCCGGAAAGAATATAAAGCCTAAAGCGTAAGTCTCAGGTTGACGCAATGAACTTGTTGGTTTAAATTAGGCTTTTCCCAATTTATATGCACAGCTTCCTTTGGTTTAAGTTGAAATTTAGTAGGGGCGGAATCAAGTATTTCGAAACAATCCGCAAGCAAGATTGACGACAACGTTCTGAGCTTTGTAAGTGTTTAAAGATGTGTAAGGACTTCGTCAAGTCAAGTCAAGTTTGTTGTTGTGAATATACGCTTAGCTTTTGTAAGAAAAACTCACCAGCTAGTTTACAGGTATAAACTAAAATTGAGAAAAACACCTTCAACAAGAAACTAAAAAAGATATTTTTAAAATTCAAAATTGAAATCTATTTACAGGACTGGATATAACATATTCATGAACTAAAATTAAGCTAAAACTAATTAATAATTAGAGGATATAAATTTACGATCATATCAAACCTTTTAAAAACCATAAAAGACGGAATAGTTCTAGTCAGGTATTGAGGTCCATAGTTTTGGTACCGTAAACCTCCACGATTTCGAACTATAGGTTAAAGTGTTAGCCTTTGGTAGCTTTAAAATGTCGTTACCTCTCAGGTCATAAGATTTATTTCTATGTCCGATTAGTTCTTTGATGCTCCTTGGTGCATGATCACTATTTATAACTCAGAAAACCATGCAGACTTTATTTGCGAGGCGCTGATTAGCGAGTAAAGGTCAGCCTATTTTATCAAGAAATTCACAATATGACGTCTTTTTCTCAATATGGAGGGTACGCTCATTGACAAAAACTTGGCTGGATCCGTCAAAAACTTACAACCCCAGAGTACCAGCCCCCTCTCCCAGTTGAAAAATCCTGGATCTGCCCTATGTATTATTGAGGTTATACTGAGGCGTTCATTGTTAGATGCATGTAAAGGAGTCAACTTCATAACGCTTGTTCCACGAGCGCGCAAGATGAATCAAATTCTGCGCTGTGATTGGCTACCCGATTGGGATACATGGAGCTATCTAGCCCGCTCGGGACTAACCGCCGTGTACCGCACGAAAGCTTTCTTCGAAAGCCATATAATAAATCCTTTATTGACCAAGCTTGTTCGGACAACATGGCTGGATATTGGCCTCGTTCTTTTTTTGCGTGTTTATGGACCTCGACTCCGTCTCCGTCCATAAACACTCAAAAAACAAAAACTTGGCCAATATCCAGCAGCCATCTTGACCTCACACTTGGTCAATAACCCGTATGTAGCTGACGCAAAGCGCGGGACAACATGTGCACGTGATCACAAGTGGTTTTGATTTAAACTTTACTTCTGGTTGGTTTAAATATGGTGCGAGTGCTTTAAGCCAATCGTGTAGCGTACTTTATGTAAAACCAACTACTTTTCCACATTAAAATGAAAACCGCTCTATCTACTTTGGTGCATTAAGCTTATTCTAACTAGAAGAAACATTTTGTTCAGGAAGAGTAACTAATGGAAGATTTTAACTTAAACTCGATCGATTTCCGTCAAAAAGAAAAAAAAATACGAGACTTCTTCTCTGGAAGTTACATATGCTGTAGGTATAGGAAAGTTGCGAGGTTCTTTAACCGCGTCACTGCTACGTTAAGTTTACGCTTCAAAACACTGTCGTGCTTAACTTATAACCAAAATTATTATAAACAAGGATAAAAAACATCAAAGTGTAAGGTTAGCATAAGCGTCGTTTTTATCTCATATAAGCATCGTAGTGTTTGATGAGACATGCTTTGCTACTAAATTCCTCCTGACAAATCCAACAGGTGAGGTTTTCAACTTGGCTTGAATTTTCTTCAGTGGCAGAAAACACTACACGGGCCTTTTTGCTACCGTGAGTTGTTGTTGGCTGCTGAAGGTGTCTTCTTAATTTTAGGTGACAACGCTGCTCATGTTTCTTGCAATTTGATAAGCTGCAAAAGCACTTATTACAATGCTTGCATGAATATGGCTTCTCTCCTGTGTGAGTTCGTTCGTGTTGCTTGGAATTTGAAGAGAGGCTAAAGCACTTTTGACAACACTTGCATGAATACGGCTTCTCTCCTGTGTGAGTTCGCTCATGTTGCTTGCAACTTAAATAGAGTCTAAAACACGTTTGATAATTCTTGCATAAATATGGCTTCTCCCCTGTGTGAGTTCGTTCATGTTCCTTGCAATGTGAAGAGGAGCTAAAGCACTTTTGACAATACTTGCACGAAAACGGCTTCTCTCCTGTGTTAGTTCGTTCATGTTGCTTGAATTCTGCTAATGTGCCAAAGCACTTTTGACAATACTTGCATGAATAAAGCTTCTCCCGGCCTGTGAGTTCGTTCATGTTGCTTGCAATGTGATGACCTTGAAAAGCATTTTTTACAATATTTGCATGTATACGGCTTCTCTCCTGTGTGAGTTCGTTCATGCTGTTTGCAAGTTCGTAGTAGGCTAAACCACTTTTGATAATTCTTGCATAAATACGGCTTCTCTCCTGTATGAGTTTGTATATGTTGCTTTAATTTGAAGACCCGCTAAAGCAATTTTGACAATACTTGCGAAGTTCGGTTTTAGGTCTCGTAGAGCGATTTGTGATCGAGTAATACTCTTTAGATGAATATGCCTTTTCACAAGTCTGCGCTAAGTACGCCTGAATTCTCTATGTATTAAATAATAAAGGAATCAAGCATCTCCATAAGACTGATAATTACACCTTATAATACCACCCATTCAAAGATACTGTGCCCAGCATTTGATAATAAAAGGTCCACTATAATTATTTATCTAATGAACCAGTTTATTTTGATCTGTTTTATGTCTTGTTTGAACAATATCTATGGTTTTTCGGTCTATTCGCAGCTTCTTATATTTCACAACAAATTTACTTGCGCAAATTTTCTTTCAACAATTTATTAACGTATAGTGGTGTAATGGTGGTTAGTGTGCGGGATGTATGGGTCCCAGGGGCCTGTTTCTCAAGGTCCCGAAAAGTTTTTGCTCCCGAAGAGACACAGCGAAATCACAAACCTTATGATTACAGAGATGTTTTATTCACGTATCCTTGATATAAACAAGAGACAAGATGACAAGATCATGAAGATAATTTATAAAACTCAGCTCAGTTTTAAAGACATATAGGTTAAATTTACATAGGCAACCAAACACAGTACAGCTAAGGAATAAAAGAAAAAATGTCATAAAATAGGGAGCGAGTGGGGAATATCCAAATAGCAAAGGCTAATGTAGTAGATGACCCCTACAATGAAATACAGTTACAGACAGAATTAGGGATATATACATATTTTTTATAAAAAGTATTTCTTTATGCGCTAAGGTAGATAATTACAGTAAATAGAATGAAAATTAAGCATAGAGTTCTTCAGGGTTTTACGAGATGTGCTAAGCGGATTTGAAAATTAGTTATACTTGTAGACAAGGAATTCCAAAGGGGAGGACTAGTGAATTTTAGGGAACGTAGGCCATATTGAGTGGTATTAACTACTGAGGCTCTATGAATATAGATTATTACGTGTTAAGAGCTGGATATCGTTTTTATGAACAAGTTTTTAATCCCAGATCGCGAGCAAGCGAGTCTTGGAGCGAGTGAGCGATATGGTATTAAAAACGAGTGAATTAAAACGATCTGGCTCTTAACATGTTAATCAAATTTGGCCTGTAACACTTATACTCACTCCAGGATTCTTCCTCGTTGATTCTAAGAATCCTCAGTAACATAAAAGCTGTGGCCAATTTAACTGAGCTTTCGTTGACTCCAAAAATAGCAGAAGCCTCGATAAACCTGTTACAATGCAAATGTTGGCAGATTTAGTACATGGGAGGAAATAACAACTATTATTGACACAATTGGATCTATAAGGTCAATGTATAATAATTATAAAAAATGATCACCGCAAAATTTTTACATCCACTAATTAAAAAGTTAAAAACAATGAAAGATTTTCAATTCCTTATCTATAATAAGTTACAAATTGTCAGCATAATTAGTGCATGTCGCATAATTACCAAGCTGATCAATGAAATGCATAATAAGTTCCAACTGTTAGGGTGCGCACTGGACCCTAGACTGCATATGTTAGCGCGCGCACCACAT
>CM042754.1:21423289-21433566 GCA_022496165.2 Catalaphyllia jardinei | reverse complement strand
TATGAGTTTGTTCATGTTGCTTGCAATTTCCTAATTGGCTAAAGCACTTTTTGCAATACTTGCATGTATATGGCTTCATTCCTGTATGAGTTTGTTCATGTCGCTTGCAATTTTGTAACTGGTTAAAGCACTTTTTACAATGCTTGCATGCAAACGGCTTCTCTCCTGTATGAGTTCGTTCATGTTTCTTGCATTGTGATGAGCTTGAAAAGCAGCTTTTACAATATTTGCAGGTATACGGCTTCACTCCTGTGTGATTTTGTTCATGTTTCTTGCACTGTGATGAGTAGGTAAAGCATTCTTGACAATACTTGCATGAATACGGCTTTACCCCTGTGTGAGATCGTTCATGTTCCTTGCAATATGAAGAACAGGTAAAACTCTTTTCACAATACTCGCACGTGTACGGCTTCACTCCTGCATGAGTTTGTTCATGTCGCTTGCAATTTGATGAGGTCCTAAAGCTCTTTCTACAATACTTGCATGAATAGGGCTTGACTCCTGTATGAGTTCGTTCATGTTCCGTGCATTCTCCCGATCTTGTAAAGCATTTGTCACAATGCTTGCATGCATATGGCTTCACTCCTGCGTGAATTCGTTCATGTTGCCTCAAATGTGATCTGCCGCTGAAGCACTTTCCACAATACTTGCATGCATATGGCTTCAATCCTGTGTGAGTTTGTTCATGTTTCTTGCAGTCTGATGAGGTTGTGAAGCATTTTTTGCAATGCTCGCATGCATACGGCTTTTCTCCTGTGTGAGTTCGTTCATGTCGCTTGCAATCTGATGACTTCTTAAAGAACTTGCCACAATGCCTGCATTCATGCGTCTTCTCTTGTGTCTTCGTTGTCATAGCCATCAGAGTAGGTTCTGATTGGCCCAAATTTGATGCCATTTCTTCCCTCGCTAACCAGGATTGTCAAGGCATCTTGCCAACTGTGCCGTCATCATAGATTTGTGTACTGTACATTCCTAACGAAATGACAAAATAATACATAGATTTAGCCAAGCCTAAAACCGAAGCTCCTGTGCTGGGTTGTCCAAAGCCCAATTAAGCTAACCGAGGATACGTGAGAATTTCAATTACGGTTTATAGCTTCGTATATCGTTTGGCCTTCTGTTTCGAGTTTGGATTACCTCAAACCACACAAAACAGAAACAATGAAAATCTTCTGTACTCAAGTTAGCTTTGGTTGGCTACCAAACAACTGCACACGTTTAAATGACTTCAGCCCGCGATCCAGCCGAAAACTAGCCACTTTTAGCCATTTCATGAATAAGCGTCAAAGTATGTTTTATTGTGTATGGTTTTCTTGAATAGCTAATAAATATGACTAATTCAATAGATTTTCTACTATCCTGTGCAAGCAAGCAAAAAGAATCAAATAGCTAATACTTGCTTGTTGGAATCATTTTGTTACATTAACCCCTTACGAACCGAGCGCAAGGGCGGCACTGGGGAATATTCGCCCAAAGGTTGTGGCAGTACGCACCGAGCGCGGCGAGGTTTACTTTCTTTCGTAAACAAGCGATGCCATTTTTAAAGTGGTACTACGACCAAAAAAAAAATCTTTTTTTCTTTGGATTTCAAAACTATGTTAACTAAACACTAACTGACCCAAGTTTTAAGTTCTGATTTTAAAAAGACACCTGTTTATTTTAACTGGAATTTTCTTATTTATTGGTCCGCCATTACTTATTTTAAAATCTTGAGAGAGCTGGGTCGAGAAGAAAATGACGTCAAAGACTCACCAGTTTAAGAATGCAATGCGTGTGTACGCGGCTTAATTAATATGCAGAAGAAAAAAAGGAAATGATTTTCTTATCATAGTAGCACTTTAATGTAGTGGAGAAAAATTTGCTGATAGTTCAAAAATCCTCTAAGTGTCGCGAAAATGGCATGGCTTGCTTTACGATAGGGAAAATTGCCGGGGCGAGGTCCATACAAAAACACCCGCGGACCAATATTCCCCAGTACGGCTTGTGCTAGCTACGTTAGTAAGTAGTTTGTTATATGGCACTCGGGCCATTCTTGTTTGTTTTCTTTTAAAAAAAGCACTTCCGGTCACTTGAATTCAAAGGGCTTCCTCTGTAACGTGGTTTTGATGACGCGAGCAACATCAAAAAAGAAACAAAATGACACCCTTAGCGCTGTTGCCATGACAACAGTTTTGCCGCCGGTGCTGTGTTAATAAAAACGGAAATTCCATCTGCCTCGCCCAATCTAATGACGGGAGTGAAGACAATATGGGAACTGTGTCTGTTCCAAGTAAGACCCTTCGTCTCACTTTAGAGGTTGCAAATGGGGATTTTTGTTTTTTGACAGAGAGACTGGAACCGAAAGAGTTGCTATGGAAACAGCACTAAGGGTGTCATTTTGTTTCTTTTTTGATGCACAATTGTGGTGCCAAGTTTCAAGAACACTGCTTCAATATTTCCAGAGATATCGTTTATTTAGTAGTTCGCCACTTTTTAGTTGCAAACAATATGACGTCATCACTGATCTAATTTGCATAATAGAAAAACGCCAATATCTCCAAACTAAAAAAAGATATTTCAAATAGAAAAGCACCACTCTTCCGTATTTTCAAAGGCCTTTCAAATAAGCACGAATTATTTTTCACTTCATAGGCACTCTAAGGTAGATTTTTTGCGAAGAATGAGAGTTTTAACCCGTTTTCTTTTCGTATGTGTTGAATTTGCGGGCTTTCGAAAAAAAAAAAATACACAGCTTACGACCGTTTCCATGGAAATGCGGGAAGTTGGCGTAGGAGAAACCAGCTGCTCGCAGGGTACGTATAACTGTACGTATAGCGAAATCCAAACCAAGAAAGAACCAATCAGAACATTCGTATTTAACCAAAGAAGATTACCTTGCCATATAATAATTAACAATTATTCACCACTTTCACCGACACTGAGGTGAATAATTGTTTTAGTATATACCAACCAAGCTGAATAACTAGCGGACCAAAGAGTAACTTTATTTGTGACAATATACCGACAAAAGCCATTTTGTTTTTCTTCGGCTGCTCAGAGATGAATAGTACTTGGCTAAGCTAGCCAATCAGCTTGTTTCATCTAGTTTAAATCTTGTTTCTGCAATATTCTATGGGTTTCCTCTTCATATCTTGCTACATTTCACCACAAATTAACTTTGAACATGTTCATTTGTGGTTACTTTTAGCACTAATCAAGTGGTCATAGTATCAGGATTAAAGCTCAACTATAAAACTTAAAAGAAACCTGAAAAAAAAAAACAAAAGGTGCATGGATGGACAAAGCTGAGGAAGACAAAAATTAAAATAGATTGAATGTGGGTAATCTTGAAAATGAGTGGCCCAACTAATTTCAAGTTTAAGGAAGTCAAATTGCGTGAAAATCACTCTTGCGTTTGGTGTGGCCGTGATTTCGCTGTGCCAGTGTATGTTCCTCACATGGCTACACATATCATCTTGTGGAACTGCACTGGGCCGGGTTGTTTGAAGGCCGGTTAACGTTAACCCAGGATTAAACGTTGACTGAGGCGTTATTTTTTCTTGTTTTAAAATGTTTTTGACCTCTAACGTTTGGTGTAGTTTGAGATTACTACAGCTCAAAACTGAAGGGCAAACAATATAAACAAAACACATAACCAAAAAGTTACAAAACTGAAATAAAAATTCTCGCTAACCCTGGGTTAGCTTGATCGGGCTTTGAACAACCCGACCCTGGTAATTAATTTCAAGCTAATGTTCAACTTGTGCATGTCTCTACACATCACTGATTAACTGTGAAACTGAATAGACAAATAACTCAGGGTTTTTGTGTAATAAATGGATCATTCTGAGTCATTCTGTGTCACGAGTTTTTTGTGATAAACATGATCAAAGGGAGTTAATCATGGCTGTTTAATTGAGTACACAGTCACGTCACTGTCGTTGAATTTTCAATGAATAAAAAACAGTATAACTTACAACATTCATTAGTTCGTATTATTATTCAACTTTCATACACTGTACGAATTCCGATTTTCTGATTGGTTGATTTGTTCCACGTGACACTGGGTTGTGACGAAACAACCTCCTTGACGTCATTATCGTGGTGTAAAATCCGTGGTGTAAATTCTATACACCACTGTCATTACACCATGGCTTCGGCTGACTCAGAGTTTGACGATTTTTGTTTGCAGTGTATTCAATTTGAATAATAAAAATGTTAACACACTCATTGCTCGTGAATTATCGGGGTTTACCTGCACTCGTTCACTAACAATGAACGAGAAATTTTCAATACCACACTCGGCGGCCTCGTGCGGTATTATAATCTCGTTCATTGTTAGTGAACGAGTGCAGGTAAATCCCGATAATTCACTCGCTGAGTGCGTTAACCTGTAATTAGTTCTACAGTTAGACCAGTTAGACTAAAAAGCTTTTATGACACTGTATTATGTACCAAAACCTCAACCACTCATACATTGTAGTTGTTTTCGTCAGAACACACTACTGAAATCAGTGACAAGTGATTTTTTGGCTCAAATCTATTGTTTAGTTTACACTGAATGTGAAGTGGAACTTGATAAAACACTAGTTTCCTAATAAAAAAGTCTTGATCATAATTTGGTCATGACAGTTTAAATATAAGGCTAGCAAGAAAGTAATGATGGCAGAAAAGAAGTGCTGGGTAAACTGCAATCCACAGGGGAGAATTTCTCCCAGCTTCTCTGCTGGTCTCTTCAATTCCTTGAGGGCTTTATGACAGAAACTGAACGATCAAGGCCTTATTTTATCTTGCTTTAAATTAAAGGGTTACATTTTTTCTAAAAAACGGGTGACAAGCAGGTCTTACTCTTAGGTCTCTTGGGTCATGTGCATTGTCCTGGCCTCATGGACTGTACACAGCCACTTTAACTCAGTGTTTTAGTTCACCAACTCTTTCTCAAAGAGGATCTGATTTCAATCTATGAAAAGCTGAAAAAGACACACCACTTGGTGTCTACTTGTTAATTGTTTGAGAGAGATGACTGTGCTGTTTTTGTGAATTTTTTTCTTGTGACTTGTGACAAAAAGCGAATTTTTTGTTACTGTGCATACAAAAAATGGTTTATGATGCACTTTTTCCTTTCCTTTCCTTTTTTTTTATTGGCCAAGAATCCAACTTGTGACATGCAAATAACTGCCAAAAAATAAAAATCTGCTTATGGACAGTACGGTCTAAATGGGTTTGCCGTTCTGCAGATATTATTATTCATGCATAATTAAAGCCATGCTTTCAGGTGGAATATCATAAATGGCAGAAAGCTTCTTTCAGCCGTCAGAGTGAAAATATGAAAACAAACTTAGTGGTCAAATGATGAAACAATTATTGAACTTGGTTATTACAAATACTGTGATTTGTCAGTGTTTTGGAGATCAAATATTTGCCTCAGCCTTGTGCAAATAATTGATCAGCTCGCTACTGACAAATCATGCTCCACCTCGTCTAATTTGCAAGTTGCATCCATTGTACTTCACAAAGCACCTTGTTAAAACTAATGAGAGCACTGTTTCAGTCAATGTATATGAACACTGCACACTGGGAATAAAATGTTGACTGAGTGTAAAATGTAGACTGTAAGCTCCAGACGTTTAAACTGAAGGATGTTACCATTTCTGTTATCAAGAGCTTACCATAAACAGGCTAAGCTAGCAAGTGCTATTCAGGCTACCCTGAGTAATATTATTTATGCAGTAAAAAACTGGAGTACTACTCGGGCTACGAGGAGAACAGATTTTCACTTTGATTAGCCCGAGTTATGCCTCAGTGGGTTAGTTAATGATTAGAAACTGACGATGGGAATAACCAGTCAGTGTAAAATGCAGACTGTAGACCAACGGTAAAATGCAGACTGTAGACAGCCCTACAGACATTTTAAGTGTATATGTCCTAAATATTGCCATTATCAAGTGCTGATCGTATACAGGTATATTCAGGTTAATTGCAGTGAAAGACAGTACTCTGGTTAGCTTGAATATCACTTTGGTTAGACCTGCTCAGACTGAATATGACTCTGGATGGTGAAAATACTGTTGTAAAGCTCAGGCTAGCCTGTTTATGCTGACCATGGAAATAACAATATGTTTCTTGAGTTCTCTAGTCTTCACTTCATCCCTGGTCTGCGGTCCACAGTCTTTGTTTTACACTCACCTCCAGTTTACATTTTAATTGATATACAAGTACAGTATGACATAAAACCAGTAGTGACTAAAACAGTTCAAAACGTTTGATCAGTGTATTTGTACAATTGCATTTCTCTGATTTTTCGTAACTACTATTAACAGTCCTAAAAATGCACGCACGCTGATTGGTTAAAAATCGTGTTTGTATAACTTGATGGATGCAGAGGATGTAGAAGTACATTGTAGGTGAATTATGCGGATCTGCACCACCGCATCCTGTCAGATGCCCCATTTAATACGCAAAAGGTTATTGCTCTCAGATCTAGCTCCAAACAAATCAAACACATTGTTGACGTGGTGATGGACAAACACTGACCCCCAGTCCATGGACTACCCCAATGGACTTCCCTAATTTGAACTACCATACCCCTAAAAATAGTATCCTAAATGAGTACTGTTTATTGTTCTCAACTGCTAGTGTACTTAACTAAACTACACATGACTTCTACTTATGTTCATCCTGTAAAGCCTATAGCCAGCATTTTAAATAATTGTACTAAACTAGAATGTAGCTCTCGCTAAGTGCCAACGAGCAATCATTGAAAACAAATACTAACTGGGAACTTAAAAACACAGAGTCATGTTTTGTACACATCACTTTTTTTGTAGTCAAGTATTCAAAACAACGTCAAATGTCTTATAAAATTCTGATGTCAGTATTGTAAATATTGCTGACAGTGACAAAGTTGGCTCACCAGTTGGTGTTTAGTTTACTCTTGTGTGGTGTGGGTCGCTGGCCAATAGTTTGCTACAGTTGTTGTTTGTTTCAGCTTTGCTTTGATTGAACTCAGTTTAAAAAGGTTCCTCAGTTTCTTTGATTGCTTTATGCCCACTGCGTTGTCTAGATTTGCCACGCTGGCCGAATTTGGCACACTGGCCGAGTTTGGCACGGTGGCCGAGTACTCTTTTGGCTCCCTGGCCGATTGTTGAGCTTGCTAGCTTGATAAATATACCACTGACAATGGCACTTGACTAAAGTATACTCACTTACATGTAGAATTGGAAATAAAAACAAATCAAACTTTCAAAAGCAGGTAAAAATTAGGCTGTCAAGAAAAAACCTCAGGCACCTCGATTTTTTTTAAAAAGATTTGCATTGTAAACTCATCTCCCTGCTCACGCTCGTCTCAATTAATTCTTATCGCATTTTGTTTTATGGTCACACAATGTTCATAGGCAACAGCCAGAAAGAAATGAGATATTTATCATCTCCGGTTTATTGCTGTCCAGTTTATCGCTAGCAAGGTTTAAAATAACAGCCAGTATTTTGATTGCATTTGCTGGCGAATTTTTTACCAAGAAATAGAAGACACAGAGTTGCTATAGTGTTGTTCAAATTGAAGCCAGTTTTGTATCCATCAGATACGACAGTGATAAACCGGAGAAGATAAATATCTGATTCTTTCTGGTTGTTGCCTATGAACATTGTGTTACCATAAAACATTTTCAATTCGGTGATAAGATCGAGAAGAGTTTAAACCTTTTTTCCTTTATTTATTTCCAGGGGTCTGAGTTTTTGGGATCTGCGTTTGGGTGTCATGAAAACTCAGACCCTGGGAAACAAATAAAGAAAAGATTTAAACTTAGCTCAATCTTATGACCTAAAATGTTTTATGGTCACGTAATGTTCATAGGCGGGAACAGCCAGAAAGAATTGAGATATTTATCTTTTCCAGTTTGTTGCTGTCGCGTCCCGTGGATACAAAAACTGACTTCAATTTGAACAACATTACAGCGACTCTGTCTTTAATTTCTATTTCTTCGGTAAAAAAATTGGCCGTCAACTGTCTTAAAAACTTGATCTCAACTCTGCTCGATGAATGCCAAAGCTGGCGAGCATCGATGATCAGAGCTATGCGGCCTTGACGTCACAATCTCTGCGCGCTACGATTGGTCCGTTGCAAGCCAATCGACCTCTTTTCCACTACGTCATTGGAATCTCAAGAATCTTACATTACAACAGGAATGTTACCTTACAAACATTTCTCTCGATCACTCGAGATTTTTTCCGCCTACACAGTACTTTTGCACCGCTCTATAATTCTGCAGCCTTGCTAGCCTCGCGTCTTCGCTCAGCTGGCTTGTTGGCAATAAATAAACTGCTGAACACAAAATGCGAAAAGCATGAACTCATTTTACCAAACTTCATCTTTTGATTATCAATGGCTGTCATCAATCAGAGGTACCAATCAGTATAAGGATTATACAAGTGTAAACAATGAAAAGCCATAGAAATGTAAGTGTTGAACCCAGTCTAATATTTGATTTAGGAATAGCCCAAATTTAATGTAAAATGTTACACAGTAATTGTCAGTTTTACTTCATACAATTCTATCAGGCACTACAGATGCACAAGCTAAAAGACGACATGATAGGAGGTGACAATAATAATGGCTGAATAATAAAACTTCAAGGAAAATTTCATTCTATAAATGATTAAGTTCATTTTTGACTGATGTCACGTTCAGAAGTGGTAAGTACTAAATAATGTTTTTGTTAATGTGGTGGATAATTTCCTCCACTGTCTTGCTCGTCTGAATTCCCTTTAAATCTGGCTCGTTTCAGGGAAGTATTTACGGTGTGTTTAACGGAAAAAGTTCTGAGACCTCCAGACAAACATCGTCTCCTTATGGGATAAGTTCAGCACCCGAAACCGCATTCTTTCGATCGCTGGTGACTGCGATGCGAAAATGAAAACACCATTATTGGGATATTTCTTCTAGTTTACTTTTACTACGGAACGACTTTAGTTTGTGTCGAATAGACGTTATATGATATGTGTATCGAATCGACTTCGATTTGCATCAAAACGACTTGTATCGAAACCACTTTGAATCGAAAAGACCGCAAAACGACTTTCGGCCTTCCAGCACGAACTACCGTCTTCGGAATCATCATCTGGTATTCTATATCATAAACACAGACACTATCTTGGCTGCATTCAGTGAGACGAGAAGAGGTGACACTATGTTCTAAAGCATAGCTAGACATGAAAAAGGCATTATTATAGACTCTCATACCTTTGTAAATCAGCGACGAAGTCATCAGCTGTAAGACGCCATTATGATCATCGCATTAAACCCCAGTCTGTCTCTCGTGCCCCCCGCAGTCTAGGAATTTCCTTTGTGAAACCGAAAGCTGCATTATTTATGGCTGATGTAATACCTTTTTCTAGCGGATTTAATATTCCCTTCGAATCCAACGCTTCGATAAAGCCAAAAGCAAATTTATTTCACACACAATAAAGAAAAAAATTTCCATAACATTTTCCGCGTATTAATGTTTCACCAACTTTGTGCGAATAAACATCACAGGTTGCGTTTACTATTCAGTTTTGTGCGACCGGAAGTCTGGTCACCGACAAACTAAAAGAGACCTTTCAGATCAAAACCGCGCTTTAAAATTTACCTGTTTCAGTCTTAGCACTTTAAATATTCCCTGTTTCAGTCTTAGCACTGTATGTGGTAGCTATTAATTAAACGGGAAAGTGATATATCGTGGCTTCTCAGGCAGCGTTCCTGATCACATTAATCTTTGCGTGTTGTAGGTTTATCGTCATTTGTAATCGGAGATTTTTGTTTACCCCTAAGGATAAAAATACCCGAGAAAGGTCTTTTCATTGGCCGTTCCGAAATTCAGTAGGGTACTTTTTGGCGTATTTACATCACAGGCTGCGTGATTGATTTAGTGTGAGATCATAAAAAATTTTTAAGAGTCTGTATGATTTTGGGGGACGCTGTCTCAAAATTAGAAACGTTTGTATGGATTTTGAACCATATTTCAAGGTCCATAACTAGGTCTCTGTTCGCCCTGAAAGCATCATACTTGGTCAAATCATGTGGTGGTGTCAGTTAATTTGAAACTCGGTACATATGAATGTTGTGGCCCGTAGCACTATGAACACAAATGATGAAACAGAGAATTAACTCTGAAGTGTAAATTTAAGTGCTTAGTTAACCCATGAATAACCCACTGGGCGTTAGCCCTAGTAAAGGGAATCAGTGAACCACACGAGGTAAAGAAAAAATCTTTTGACCTCGGTGGGAATCGAACCCACGACCTCCGGAATAGATCTACCGT
>CM042754.1:21395611-21410237 GCA_022496165.2 Catalaphyllia jardinei | reverse complement strand
GAGAAGATTAAAAACATGCCTACTCTCCCTTTGGAAATGTCACGCAACCATTGGCCCTTTTCGGGGGTAGCTTTGCGTGACATCCAAAACAACGGCTGCGGAAGAGAAAAAAGCATACCCATTTCACAGGATAACCAACCATCGTTGGAGGATTTCTAACTTTCGAGTCGAGACAACGAAAGTGGGCGATGTTGACAGACTTGTGCGAGAATCACGTCTTCACGTTTTGCCAGCTTCATTGAAATTTCGCCGGAGAGTAAGTTTACCTTGCGCCTTTTTTTTATAACGAGACCAAGTGTAAAGCCTTTCATATGAAACTGAGATTGATGTGCATGGAAATGAACCGGTAGGCGAGTACATTTCCATATGAATGGTTTCGCACGATGACTCGTTTTGATGGAGAGGCACAAGGTAAGTTTGATGTGGCCTATTGCTTTTGTATTTGTTAAGACTACCTAAATTTTATTCCATAATGATAGATTCAGGGGGAACATTTCATGCGTTCGTTTCACTCATTATTGAAGAAATTCGAATACTCGGTGACAGCGCTCCTTCAATGGGTGCGGCTTCTGGTTTCAGACGCATCCAGATCTATAAGCTTTATTTATGCAGAAGTTTGTCAAATAGTTTACTTGTTTAGTTTAAACACTTGGTGTGAATCTATAGGGTATCGCGAATTATTTTCTAGAGTTTTGTATAGCTCACCCAAATCATTTTGTTCAATAGTTTTAACAGGATTTCTCCCAAGCTTAAAATAACGCAATTACTCAAACGTGAAGAGTTTCTCCACCTCTCGATTGACAATTGAATGCATGTACAGTAAAATATTCGTAATCATAATATATGACAATATATTCACGTGCAAACGGTCGGTCTGTAAAAAATATATTGAAGGCACAAGAAGAAAAAAATAACACATTGTGTTGTTAGGGCGTAGAAAGATCATCAGATTGGAACTGAAACTAACTGAGATATAATTTCAAAACAATTTCGCTTTGTATACTTAAAACCGTGTTGTCGACCATTGTTTTTAAAGTAACTGTGTCACGGTGTTTTCTGTGTTATTTTTACCACGAACAAAATCACCTTTACACTGAGGGAAACATGAAAATAATAGTTTACTAAGATAGAGGAACACTAGAGAGGTAATAATAAACCATAATGGAACAAGGATAGTTTAGGATGGAGAAGATTGACACGGATTAGAAAGGACGGGCTTGAAAAATTTAGGCTTAAGTTTTCAAGATGCAAAAACCGTGACAGTAGCTCCCATGACTGTTTTTTGAGCTTGTAGGGTTTGCAATTGGATCAAAAGACTTTGTTGTTTTTTTCTAATTCTGCTTGGTTTGTTTTTCTTTTGCTTCGTGTATCCCTGACGTCTGTGTCGGTTGCCTTTACATTAATTTTCGAGTCTGGAAGGGAGACTGTAAATAAGATGTAAATCGAAAAAAGAAGCTTATAAATAACTCGTGATTACAAAAAAAAAACACCCCGGAAAGCGACATCGTGACAAAGCATTTTCTCATGTTGTGAAGAAATTAACTCTTCAGATACGTCCATCTCGAAACTTCTTGTTATTTCCCCTCGGAAGAAGAAAATTGCAACAAGCACTTCTCGGCCGCCCGTTTGCACGAAAATCAAGCAGTTACACTTTCCAGAGGGTTTGTTTTTATCGCTCGACCACTTTTTGTGGTCAATTTAATACAGCTATTGAATAATTTACGAGCGTTTCTCCGTCAAATCTTTCCTGGTGAACAGCATCACCTTTGGGATCTAAATGTCTTTGCTATGGTCGTTGCTAGGCAATGAAATTGATCGTAGTTACGACAGGTTGGCGTCAAAACGTTCTTGTTGGTATTTTCAGTTCTGATTGCATAATGCGAATCGGAAAACACTTCGGGCACTTGACGAACGTTTCCTGAATGTGGCACTCGTTCTCCGATCTGTGTTCATCAGGAAAGACGACGAGAAGTTTGCTCAAAATCTTTGTTGTTACCTCGTTTAAAGTTGCGAAAGAGAGCTAGGGAGGATGTGGGCTGTTGTACCCTTTAACCTTCGAGCAAATTCTCCATTTGTGTTACAGACCGGAGATTTTGCCCGCAGATTGTATCCTCCCGACTTTCTCCCGACAGGCATGCAGCACAATTTAAGATGTAACTAACGTGAAAAAAAAACCTAAATACGGGATCTAGTTACAGTGTAAGCACTGTTCTTTTGTCACTTGGCGATTTTTTGATTGGTTCATGGCTTTTTTCCACTGCTTTCTGTTGGGTTCTGTTTGAACTGGCCAATCAAAGCCTAAGAAATATGTGGGAGAAATTGCCAAGGTAACAAGCGGAAATCTGACAGTTACAATGCCAACAGAAGTTCCCTCCTCAAATGTCTTCTGTATTAAATTTCAATTGTCGAATCACGCAAAATCCAACATGTTATTGTCAACAAGTAATTGAAAATTTCGCCGAGTGATTTTGGAGGAGCGCATAATGCTGTACTGTAGATATTAAGTTTTGTTATTACTGGCATAGTATTGTACGATGATGAATTTTGTAATGGACTTGGAGCGGGAGTTTAAATAATCATGATAATCACAGTTAACAATGAAATAATGTTACGTATAGATGTAACAATTAAAGGATCGCGTAAGTGTAATTTGCAAAGAATGAATCAACTTAATTCTGTAAAATCCCGTGGAAAACGCTCTTTGTTTTCTCCAGATCCGAACAAAATTTTCAGTCCAGCATTTTAAACCAAAAGTTTAAACTCAACTGGGCGCTTGAAAACAGGCGACCTCGAAAAGTCAAAACCTAGAAAACGCATTTGTAATGATGGAAAGTCAAAGACAAAGGTCTAATTTTGGTTGAAAAAACCAGAACGGTTTTCAATTGATTGTCGAAAGCAATCAGGCAGTTACTTAAGTTTCGCTGCGCATTGAGGTTGGCTGAGTGGTCAGTGTCATTGATAAGTAACTATTCTTCGTTTATGAACGACACTCGACCGCACTCAACCACAACCGCTCTTTAGTGCAAGGAAGCTGAAGAGAATTATTTCACCACTAAGTTAGTTCAGAGGGCCAATAACTAAAGTAGACCAATCGATTGCTCTGTTGCCGACCAAATAGTTTGGTCGGCAACTATTTAGAGTTTCCAAATAGTTTTAGAGTGTTACACCGAGTACTGTCCCGAACGACCTCGTTCCCAGGGCCTCTACCCTGGGCAGGCGTGTTAATTCTCGTATTTTGTTAACCAAACTTGCTCCCTCTCTGCCCTCAGTTTTCAGTTTTTAACGAACTTTGCGGCACTCGTTCCGTACTAGACCTTGAACCGATATTCCCAGTATGGTTCTCGCGCTTGGGTTATAGTTGTCCACAAGATGTTGAAAAAGTATAGCTGAGGGTTTTATATTTCGTGCTTTGTCTTGTCTTGGAATCTCGACTTGAAAATCGCTTAGAACTAATTATTTCTCTCCAGTGAACAATCCACGTGTTATTCACAAGTTTAATTTATGCGAAACCACGGCAACTAGACGGAATTTAGCATAATTTATGTATGTCACACGCAAAGTAAAACAAGTTGCAGTTTTCGACGCCTTGCCGTATTAAAAATGGCGGATCATGAAGAATTAATGACCCTTTCAGTATCAAACGAACAGTACAAGGATTTTCTTCTGAAAACCACAGAACAGCTGAGAAAAGGTGGAGTGCTTTGTGATGTTCGCCTTCTCGTGGAAGATCAGAGTTTTTTCGCTCACCGGAGTATTCTCGCCGCTGGCAGCCCGTATTTCCGCGGTTTGTTCACAAACGACATGAAAGAAAAGATTTTGATGGAATGTAAACTTGACCAGCTACAAGCTGATATCATGGAACCTCTGCTTTGCTACATTTACACGGGAAACGTGACTCTCTCGGAGGAGAATGTACAGAGCCTCGTGGCCGCTGCCGATTATTTGCTTATTCAAAGCCTCAAAGATATCGGCTGCCAGTTTCTACAAAGCTTGCTTTGTCCCACAAGATGCTTCTCGTTGAGGGACTTTGCAGAGAAATATAGCTGTGATTCACTAAAAAACTCTGCTACAAGCTACATTGTAAAACACTTTACTGAAGCCTGCGACACTGAAGCTTTCAAATACGTCGACTACAGAGTGTATACCGAAATTATCGCGCGCGATGATCTCGAAGTTTCGCGCGAGGAAGATGTTTACGAGACGCTGTTAACATGGGTGAAACACGA
This sequence comes from Catalaphyllia jardinei, assembly GCA_022496165.2. NCBI lineage: Eukaryota > Metazoa > Cnidaria > Anthozoa > Scleractinia > Caryophylliidae > Catalaphyllia > Catalaphyllia jardinei. The sequence goes on along the minus strand of CM042754.1, from coordinate 21,406,011 downwards.
CATGGAAACGCGAAGAGAGTATTTTGAAGAACTGTTCAGCAAGATTCGTTTGACTTCCCTTTCAAAGCATTATTTGATTGACCAGGTAGAAAATGAAGAGCTTGTCAAGAGCAGCTTTTACTGCACGAAGCTCGTGGTAAAGGCTTTAAACTCGTTCGTTCTTTACGACCACGACGATCAAGTACGTGCACGGAACAATCTTACAAGACACGTGGACGTCATAACCGTGTGCGGTGGAAACTTGAGTAAAGAGGCCACCTGTTATTCTCCGGCGAAGAAGAAATGGCTGCCTCTGGCTGACATGCTCAAGGCTCGAGACGAGCACTGCACCGCCGTACACGACAACGTGTTGTATGCATTCGGTAGTACCCAGACCGAGAACGGTCAATCTGTCGAGCAGTACAACGCTCATACAAACTCCTGGATAGCGGTTGCAAATATGCCTCAAATGCGCTGCGCAGCCACGGCTGTGACATGCGGCGATCACATCTTTATTATTGGCGGGAGAATCCCGAATGGCGGTTCCACCAAACAAGTCATGCGCTATGACGCGGATATCAACAAATGGTTCATCGAGACACCCATGTCTGTAAAACGCGCTGGTCTTTGTTCAGCGGCGTGCCACGGTCTCGTGTACGCGATTGGCGGTTTGAGCGACAGAAATGAGTTCCTGCGAACGGTTGAGCGTTACAATCCCCGAAAAAAGGAATGGATTGAAGTCAAACCAATGCAAGTAGCACGTTATTTCGCCTGTGCGGTCGAGTTGAGCGGCAAGATCTTTGTCATCGGCGGCCAGTCATCAACCGGAGCGTATCTCTCTTCCTGCGAGGTGCTGGATCCGGCCACCGAGGAATGGGCCTCGCTTCCAAACATCTCCGTCCCGCGCCAAGCGGCTGGTGTCACAAGACTTAGAAACCGGATTTACCTCTTTGGAGGCTGTAATAACTCGGGGAGCTTGGACAGCGTGGAGTGTTATGACGAGCGCAAAAGAAGCTGGGAAACCGTCAGCAAAATGCCATGTAAAAGGTCCTGGGTCCAATGTGGTGTGCTCAGAGTCGCAAAAGATATTTTTGAGTTTTGCAACATACCCTAAGGAATGTTGTAAAAATCGAAAACCAACCATAGTTAATCGGTGTGGCGATGTTTTCCTGATACACATATATCTCTACTACGGACGAAACTACCAGAATCGAGAAGAAACTGATAATAGTGTCCAGTGATAAAGATTTTGGAGAACAGTACTCTAGAAATGATAAAATCCTATTAATCTCACAAGCTGTTACCCACCAAAAATAATCATGCACAACCCAGAAATATGTCCGACGGCACCCCGTTAAAAAAAATAAGGACTAATGAATAACAAAGGAGTAGCGGTTTAGTGTGGAAGTGCGCGGTACTCGAGCGCGGAGCGCGCATTTCTCACGCGTCAGTGACATCTTTCGTGCTCAGTCACACTCTGTTTCGGAAGAACGAAGTATTAATTTAATGTTTATTTCTGTCATAACTGAAAAGAGGTCGGAAACTTCAAGTGGAACGGACTCGTTTTAATCGTAAAATGTTTGGGTTCTTAATTATTTTGATGCCGAAAGAAACTATTAAACATAACACTTAAAAAAAATGTAAGTTGTCCATGACAAGGGAGGCGATTAAGGGCTTCCGGCTGCAAGCCCTTCTCCAACCGCAGAATTAAGTGATGTTCATCAGTTGGGAAAAAAGAAATCACAGAGACAAGACAAGCCGGCAGGGCAAGCAACCCCACCCCCTTTAGATCAAGGTCTGGTTCCGACTCTGCAGTCTCCCGTCGAATTGCTTTACAGCCTGAATATCATAAATTCTCGACCCTGAAATATCAGTCTTTACAGCCTGAAATATCAGTCATCTCCTAGCTCCCACAGGATAAGGTTGAGGGCAGCATAGGCTCGATTTCCGCCGCTCTCTCGGGTCCCGTCCCCGGGGGATGAGCGCGTGCTGCATTCGGTTGCCGGGAAAAAGACGTTAAAGACTTCTTTGAAGTCTGAATATCTGATGACGTATGCAAATTTAAAATGTTTTTTCTGAATAGATCTATATTTAATCGTTGTATTTATTTTCTTAAGTCCCGGTTCCGCGTTCCTAGTCCTGTCCTAGTAATCACGTTCATTTTTTCTTTAAAAAAGAGTTTTCACGGCAGTACACACCGCTGTACAACGTTTCCCCGAATTCAAGCCTTTTTCTTTGAAAATCGAACTCAGATACCGGAAATCGTTTTCAAGACGCTTATCTTCTCAAGTACAAAACGTAAATTGGCTTCCTAACTCAGCGACTACCGAATGCTATTAAACTGATATTTAGGTGTCAAGATAGAGCAGGTTAAGGAGACCCCAGGTCTCAGTCATAAGATACTTCGGTAACGTTTATTGGAATTCAGTGCGGTATCCTTCAAACCTGTGAGATTTGGGGTCTTTTGAGAGTCTTGGCTGGCGATAGTCCACAATAAAATCATTTTTGTCGACTCTTTCCTGGTCCCTGGTCGTTTCGAACACAAGCTAAAAATCTCTGAATTGGACTTTTTCTACATATCTCGGGATTCCACCCCGGGGGGGTACTCCCTTATATGGGCTATATAGGTATGTGCGGCCCCAAAGGGTATGGTTTTTCAGCCGTTTTGGTCATAAATAGGGTATCCATTTTAGCCAATGTTGGCCATTTTGGTCATAAATGGGGTATGGTTTTTGCACTCTAGCCCAGGAGCCATAATCAGGGACGGAGACCGTAAGTCTTGGGATGCGCGCGGACCCATGATATGGGACAATTTTTCTATTTTTAGAACAAATTGCCACATCCTGACGTCATATATCCGCGCTGATTCACGCACGTGTCTACGGCTCTCGCGTGGATGTTGTCACGTTGTGTGATGAAATGGTGAGAGGGTCGAAATTCTCTTGCCGACTTTTCACTGCGATGGCAGGGAATATGGCAGAGAAGAAGAACCAGGGCTCTTCTATGTACTTTTATGCTCTGATTTAATAGAAAAGGTGTATATTTCAGGGTCGAGAATTCCTTTAATTTCGCGCTGTGAATGAATAAAATTCGCTCGCCGTGGCTCAGTAGTTATACGCGTAAACTTCTGTGTTTGTTTTGCAGAGAAAAGTTCTGTAAGAAAACTGTTTACTCCGGTATCGAGTTAATTTGTGAGTTTGTCAAATAATGCTTAATCATAACCAAAACCTGTTTTTGATAGATTTTTATTGTTTCTGCTCGTTTGGCGAGTTTGCAAAAGTTTTTGAAAGGCAAGTCTGACGCATACGAGTAGTCATTTGCATAGCGCACTTTAAGTGCGAGTCGGTGTTTTCAGATTGTCAACAAATCGTGAAAAAGACTTGTTTCATTGTCTTTTGTGCTGAGATACTACAACAATTGTCACCAATGTTCACCAAAAGGCTACCAACATCATGCGTGTTTCTTTCACATAGAGAAACTTTACATTTTACACCTTACAAAGAGTTTTGCCTCAATCGAAATATTTATTCGAGTTGATTAAAAATGTCATCGTAACTTTTCTGATCATTTCTGCTGTATTCACATATTTGTAATGTCGTTAATATTCATGAGTTAACACATGTTTACGTCACGTGATCAGTTAGTAAAATTACAGAAAAACTTTTCATGATACACAAGCATGGCGTTGTGTTTCTCTTACCCACACTCGGTCCCGATACCACATCTGGCGACGAGGATGCAGCCATCCACCTAATAGCCACACCAACACTGGTTTTTCATTGAAGAATTCCCTATATACCTGAAGAAAGTTTTCGTGGTAATCAAGTGCTGTTGCTACGCGCTCAACCCTGTCAAACCTCATGGCGTTTTCATTACCAAATTTTGCATCGTTCGACGTTCATGCCGACGGCAATGCGGGTCCTCGCTGGAAAAAATGGCTTGCAAGATTAGAGCGAATGTTCATTGGAAAGAACATTACAGTTCCGAAACGAAAACGAGCCCTGTTGCTCCATTATGCTGGACCAGACGTAGATGAAATATTCGACACTTTACCAAACACCGGCGAAGACAACGATTATGACACAGCAGTCGCGAAACTAAACGAATATTTCTCTCCACAAGTCAATACTACCTACGAAGTGTACAATTTTCGACAGGCAAAACAGAAAGAAGGTGAACTGCTGGACAGCTATCACACCAGACTTCGCCAACTCGCGAAAACCTGCGAATTCAGCGATATTGACAAAGAGATCAAAGAGCACATTATTTTGACATGCACTTCAAGCTCTCTACGACGCCGAGCGCTTCGTGAAAACCCTACGCTAGAAGCCCTGTTAAAGCTAGGAAGAGCGTTGGAACTTAGTGCTAAACAAGCAAAAGACGTGGAAGATACCGGAAACGATTCTGTCAACAAAATTAACACAAAAGAGGATGATCGACAAAGCCGCCGCCGCAACCGAACCGAAGATTCTTCTCAGTCACGGCGCAAACGCTCACAGTCACGCAATCGTCATTATGGAGACAAACAAGGCAAATCTTCACGAAAATAAGGCAATTGTGGTGGTTATGCTCCTCACAAAAATCCCTGTCCAGCTCGGGGAAAAACCTGCAACGCTTGCGGAAAAATTGGTCATTTTGCTCATGTTTGTAGATCAAAACCTCGTACCGTGGCCACTGTGGAAACTGATGAAATCTCCGATGAAGAGTACGAGTACGTTTACACGGTCAACCATCAAGAAAACAGGAAGCTACCAGTATGCCAGCTACAAATTAATGGAAAATCGGTAGAAATGATGATCGACTCAGGTGCGTCTGTTAACCTTCTGGATGAAATCACTTTTGCAAGAATCAAAAGTCACGGCAATAAAAGGCCCACTCACTCCAAGATTTACTCCTATGGATCTGACACTCCTCTTCCTCTGTTAGGAACTTTCACTGCAACTGTGAAATCCAGTAATGCTAGCACTCCTGCTCAACTACTCGTAGTCAAAGGAGAAAATGGAAACCTTCTCAGTTACCATACTGCACAGAAACTTGGTTTGATCGCAGTCTCTGTGAACACTGCCACCATCGCCGACAGCGATAAGAACACCCCAGAGTCGTTAAAAGAAGAGTTTAAATCTTTGTTTGGAGGCATAGGAAAAGTACAGAACAAAGAAGTTAAACTTCACATTGACCCTAATGTGATACCCCGACAACAGCCCCATCGACGAATTCCTATCCATGTTCGAGAAGATGTAGAAAAAGAGCTTGAGAGACTGTAGTGTCGAACCGCAAAAGTAGGCCACAAAAGGCAGCCACGAAGGCAGAACACAACAGTACACAGAGTACACGCTTCAACACTCTCTTCCCGCGCTTACACTCTCCCGGATGTACACTTTCGCATGGACGACCGCTGTCCTAATATACTACATTCCCTCTCTTTCTTCGCTTAAATAGTAAACTCTGAAAGACCTAAATATTACAAACTTCCAGTTTGTTTGTACACCGTAAAAGTTCAGTTCAAATCCAAATGTTCATGACAATAATCATACTAGGCATAAACATAGCCTTTGCAGTTCAACTAGTAAAACGTTTCAATGTCACTCGTGCAATAACAGCGAACACTAATATGAAAATGCAAATGTCAATAGTTTCAGTACAGAATATAGTCACTCAGAGTCTTTGGCCGATTCGTAATTCTGCCGGACCTCCTCACAGGCTGCTCAGCTGTAGGTACAGCAGAAGACACATCTTCTGGTGGTGATTCGGCCATTGGTACTTGATCCTCTGCCATAGGTGGTGTCTCAAACGGCTCAGGTTCAGTCCGTGGTTCAGTATCCTGTAGCGGCGTCTCCTCGTCTTTTGGATCTGGCATATTGAAGGGCTTAATATGCTGAAGGTTGCGTTTGTACTGGATACCTTGTGGTGATCGCAACACTACCTGGTCCCCATATCGAGACATCACCTGATATGGTTCCTTCTCATAAGATGACAGCTTATTTTCCTTCTTCTTTTCAAGCAGAACACTGTCTCCTTGTCTCACATCTCGCTCTTTGGCATGAAACCTCTTGTCAACATAGTCCTTGTTAAACTGCTTTCTCTGAGTGTCCCGATCACGAACCGCTTGGTCGCTTACTTCTACTTCCCCTTCTTCAACATTGACTAGCTCAGGCATTTTAGTTGTTAGCTTTCTTCTAAACAGTAACTCGGCAGGACTCTTTCCTGTAGTTGAATGAGGCGTGGACCTGTACGCCAAAAGGAACCTGTTTAGCTCTTCTCTCCAATTCTTTCCTTCTGCATGGGCTGCTCTCATGGACTTCAGAAGTGACCTGTTCTGTCTTTCGACTTCACCATTAGCTCTTGGCCATAGAGGTGTTGTATAACGGTGTTCGATCCCCATTTCATTCAGGTAATCTTCTATTTCTTTAGACACAAGATTCGAGCCAATGTCGGTACGCAGACCTTTAGGCAATCCATGTCTTGCAAATTGGGCATCCAAACAATGAATGATTGTTTTGCTGGAGGTTGTTCGCATAACATCAACTTCCATCCACCGGCTGTAATAATCAACGAGAACTAATAAATGTTCTCCAGAAGGTAACGGACCCATTAAATCCACAGCTACTTCTTCCCATGGCTGGTTGGGTAATGGTGTTGACTTCAATGGTGGGGGTGGAACGTTCTTGGTAACCATCTGGCACCCGTAACACTCTGCACACCTTTTCTCGGCATCACGATCCATAGCAGGCCACCAGACCTTTGTTCTAAGTCTCTCCTTTGTCTTTACGATTCCCTGGTGCCCCTCGTGGGCGAAACTGACAACTCTCTTGCGAAGTGCTTGGGGTATAACAATTCTTGTTCCCCGTAGAATTACATGCCCGATAAAAGTCAACTCATTGCGCACTGGCAAATACTGCTTTGGAGCATTGTCCCATTTTCCATCGATGACGCAATTCCTGACTGCTTGCAACTCGGAGTCTTGTGCTAAGACTTGTTCAATCTCTTTAATTCTCAATGCCACAGGGACATCATGCGTACGTATTCATCATCTTCCATGGACTGATCTGAAGCAGGTGTCTTAGTCAGACGGGAAAGGGCATCTGCGATGTTTTTTCTTGAAGGCACATAGCAAACTTGATAGTTGTATGGCTGTAAACGTAGAACCCAGCGCTCTATTCTGGCTGAAGGCTTAGACTTTCTTGAGTAGATGACCTTAAGTGCTTCATGGTCTGTCACCAGATCAAACCGTGGGAGCCCGTACAAGTAGAGATGGAAGCGTTCACACGCCCAGACTAAGGCTAGAGCTTCCTTCTCTGTCTGACTATAACGACGTTCCACTTGACTCAAACTACGACTGGCGTAACAGACGGCACGGCTTTCCCCATTCTTTTCTTGCACCAGCACAGCGCCAAGCCCAACTGGACTTGCGTCAGCAATAACACGGGTGGGTGTGTCCTTATCGAAGTAAGCTAGGACTGGTGCACTTGCAACTTGATTCTTCAATCTCTGAAATGACTTTTCCTGCTCCTCACCCCACACAAACGGTTCTCCTTTTCTTGCAAGCTTTCTGAGGGGATCAGCAGTGGTAGCAAAATCAGGTATAAACCTGGCACTGAATCCAACAAGCCCTAAGAAGCTACGGACTTCTGAAGGTGTCTGAGGCTGACTCGCTTCTACAATGGCTCTGACTTTTTCCTCAGTTGGGCCGACTCCATGCTAAGCAAAAGACCCATGAATACCACTTTAGTCATTCGGAAGGTGCACTTCTCAGCATTCAAAGTCAGCTGCTTCTCACTAAGACGTTGCAAGACACTGTGTAAGTTCCTGTCATGTTCCTCTGTGTCTCGACCATGAACGATAAGATCATCTGCTATGTTTTCCACCCCTTGTAAACCCGCCATTGACTGGGTGATGATATGCTGGTACTTCTCTGGTGCGGCGTTCACACCAAAACTCAAGCGCTTGTAGCGGAATATACCATCATGGGTAGCGAAAGTAGTGATATCCCTTGACTCCGGATCTAGCTCAATTTGGTGAAAACCCCACCTTAAATCCAACTTTGAGAAAACACCACTTCCATTAAGGCTTTATAGGACTTCATCTATGGTTGGAATGGGCAGTCTTTCCCGAATAATGGCCTCATTGGCTCTCCGCATATCAACACATAACCTTATGTCCCCTGACGGTTTAGGAGCGACAACAACTGGGCTCACCCACACCGTAGGCCCCTCAATCTTCTCAATTATGTCCTTTTCAAGGAGTTCATTAACCTTGGCAGTTACGTTGTCCTTTAGAGAAAAAGGTACTCGTCGCATTTTTTGAACGACTGGAGTTACACTGGGATCAACATGTAGCTTTAACTGGTAATCTTTAAGCTTTCCAATTCCCTGGAACACACTAGGGTATTTTGCTTTGAGTTCTCCCACGAAGGTATCATCAATAGTGTTACAGTCTCCCGTCCCGAGAGTTCCCTTGGGATCCACACGAAGGATTCCAAGATCTGTGGCAGTCGAATATCCCAGCAAACAACGCCCGGACTAAACAACAATGAAATTTGCCACAACCTTTGTTTTCGATACGGAAACTTCTGTCTGAAACTGGCCTTCAACCCCAAGCTCTCGACCCCCATAAGCATACAATCTCTTCTTGCAAGGTTTTAAATCAAACTTGAGCCCCTGATACTTAAGTTCCTGCGATGTATCTTTACTGATAAGGTTACTTGCAGACCCTGAATCAATTAACACATCTCTGATGATTCCGCCAATCTTCACTGAAATCACTGGCTCAGCGGAATTTGACATAGCACATGTCTGTTCTTCTATAGTAAAAGCAAAGGTGTCATCCTCACCTGATTCGTTACAACAATCCTCAACTTGATTGGCCTGTCTCCCCTTACCATGACGCTGCTGTCTGCCTCCCTGCTGTTGAGTGGTGCCTTGTCTTCCAAACTTTAAGTTCTTTCCCCCTTTGCAACAGCTAGCATAATGACCATATTTACTACACTTGTTGCACTTGCGACCTCGAGCTGGACAATTTTTACTTTGAGCAAAGTGACCTTCCTTACCACAGTTGAAACAAACACTTTTACCTTTGGTTCCACGCCAAGGACTTTCTTCAACTGCATTAGTGCCTGCTCCAGGTTCTTGGCTTGGCGTGACCATTTGACTTGCCTGCTCGCGTGAAGCTTCCCACTTTCGAACTTTATCCATCGCAGCTTCCAGGGTAATATTATTGACTTCCAATAGCTTCTTCTTTAGCTCAACATCAGGCAATTTTTCAATCAATTGGTCCCGCAAATTCTCCTCCAAAGTTGTACCAAAATTACAATGACGAGCTTGTTTACGTAAACGAACCACGAATTTGTCAGCGGTCTCCCCCTTTGTCGGCGTAAGTTGACGAAAGACGTGACGCTCGTACGGTACATTTTCCTCGGCTCGAAAATGAGCATCCAACTTTCGCAGACACACCACATACTCATTATCCTGCTCAGCATTCAGTGGTCCAGGATCTGGAAGATCTTCGTAAATATCTTGTACTTCCATACCCGCTTAGTGAAGTAACTGAGCCTTTTTCCGAGAAGAATTCGTGATTCCCTTACCATCGATGTAATACTGATACGATCGTTTCCACTGTCGCCATCGTTCTGCGACCTGAGAGGAAGAACCTGTTAAATCTAAAGGCGGAAGCGCTCTTTCTACTGAATTCGACATCCTCGTCGCCAATTTGTAGTGTCGAACCGCAAAAGTAGGCCACAAAAGGCAGCCACGAAGGCAGAACACAACAGTACACAGAGTACACGTTTCAACACTCTCTTCCCGCGCTTACACTCTCCCGGATGTACACTTTCGCATAGACGACCGCTGTCCTAATATACTACAGAGACTTGAGAAACTGGACATCATTGAAAAGGTTGAAGGGCCAACACCCTGGGTTAGTCCTATTGTCATCGTCCCCAAGAAATCTGGAGAAGTTAGGATCTGTGTTCACATGCGAGAGGCAAACAAAGCAATCAAGAGAGAAAAACATCTCATGCCAACTATTGATGACCTCATCGCTGATTTGAATGGTGCAACCCATTTCAGTACATTAGATCTGTCTTCGGGATACCATCAGCTCGAGTTAGCACCGGAAAGTCGCTACGTCACAACCTTCAGTACACATGTTGGTCTAAGAAGATACAAGCGTCTGCCATTTGGAGTCAATGCAGCATCAGAAATCTTCCAAGAAGCAATTAGAGAACTCCTCTCTGGTCTACCAGGATGCAAAAACATCTCAGATGACATCATTGTATTCGGAAAAGGCCAAGAAGAGCATAACAAGAACCTCCGTGGCGTTCTTCAGAGACTCAAAGAAAACAACCTTCGTCTGAATGAAGACAAGTGTGAGTTCTCCAAGACTGAAATCAAGTTCTATGGTCACATTTTCAGCTCTAGTGGTCT
>CM042754.1:21368764-21372290 GCA_022496165.2 Catalaphyllia jardinei | reverse complement strand
GGCGTTTAGGAATGGAGAGCTGCTGATAGACTTTAATCACTTTGGATTTTACTAAGAGACATTAAGGGGACATTAAGGTTTTTATTTTGTAATTGTAATTTTTGGAATTAAATGTTTTGTTCATAAAAATTGATCATCTGTTTGTCTTTTATCTATATAGAGTTTTTCAGAACGTTCAGGAATAATTCAACAGCTCTTCGCATTTATAAATAATTTTCCCGTAATTATTTATGAATATGAGTAAAAAAATTTGCGATTTCAATCATATTTCACCAGACTTGAATAGCGAACAAATCAATGAATTGATGGGTTATTACAAAACAATTCATCTAAAATGGTTTTTATATAAGAGAGCTCATAGGTATTACAGAAATATTAAATATGCAGCAAGATTGTTTTCAGGAGCCATTGCCGGTGGCGGTATTGCATCAGCTATTGTCTCAGGATCTATTTTGACTATTATTTCTCTTGGTGGTTCTATGTTAATTGAATGTTTGCTTGACTATAAAAACGTTAACGAAAACATGAATAACTGCAAGTATGCTTATCAGAGCTATGCACATCTGTTAGTCCGAATAAAGAGAGCATTGAGACTTGGTTCATTTAATAATGAAGATTTGATTAATGATATCTGTAATCTTGATAATTTCTTTATTGATATGTGCCCTTCTGTTGACAAGTATAAAAAACACTATGATAAAAAATATTCTGAATAAATTATAATAATTATATTATATGCCAGATAATATGCTACAATTTCTTACTAACCATTTAAAAAGACAAATTTCATTGTATAGAAAATTTCTTATAGGTGAACTACAATATTTCTTTATCTATAATGAAGTTGATTTTCATTCAAAAACAAATGAAGAGCTATCGATTATGTTAGATGAATTTAGAAATCCTGAGATAGTCAAATTAGAAAAAGACTTAATAAACAGGATTAGTCATGCAAATAATAAAATATTAACTTATTATAAAAAAAATGACACTCTATATATAATTATATGGATCCTGAAGCAGAAGCAACAATCGCAAGAGTATATTATAATTTTCAAAATAGAAAAATTCCAATGATTATGCCTAAAGTTATTCCCAAGCAAAAAAATAATATAATTAAGACAAAAGATGGTATTGTCGTTTCAAGGCCTAAAGGCTATAATTATATTGATAAAAACTATATTCTAAAATAAAATTACCAGTTATTCCTAGGAATAAAAGCGGGCCTGTTCTTAATGATGAAATAAAATTACCAGATATTCAAAATAAAATGCTTGATATGGGTGAGCCCGTTATTATTAAAGATTCTGATTCTGATGATGGGACAAGACTTCCATGTGGTTGTTTTAACTATTATGATGACGAAACAAATGCAGAGTTTAATTCAGATTGTTTTTATTGCGCTAAAAAATCATTTTTTGGTTTATAGGAGAACTCTATTAACAGTGTCCCACGACCCATCAGGCTATATACTGGAGGTTATCAAATGTATAAGCAAATAATAATAGCCCCAATCTCCTATGTTTTGGTTCCTATTAAATTTGGTCCGATTTTTGCTGACAATAGGGATTTAATAGGAGTTTTCCTATTGTTTTGTCCCACAACCCGTCCCGCTATATACTACTTGCAGGATACTATAGTTACTGGTTGCCCAGTTTCCCTTGCCGTGCACTTGTATAAAAGCAGGACAATAAAATTTAATGCTACAAAATATAATAACAGTAGCAAAAGTAGTCATGTATGTTGGGAATTAAGCCCCGTTCCTGTCGAGTAAGTGTCGAGTTATGTCGAGGAAAATCATTAATATGCATAACGATCGAGTAAGTGTCGAGATAGGTCGAGGAAAATCATTATATTCAAACGGTCTAGGTAAAAATGGGTCCCTCCATAATAATAAGCGTCCCCCTTCCACAATGAAAACAATAAGCTTGTCTAAACTTGCCCACTAATAGTGAACCCTGATTGGAAAAATCTATTACGTGTTAAATTATAAGCGCCAATTTTAACGGAAGCCTCATTCCTTCATTCAACTTGAACTTGCTGGAAATTTGAAAACTTTGTTTGATTTTCGAAACGTTAATCGTCAAGATGGCTTTTTTCACCAACGTTATTGATCTTCAAGCTGCATTGAGCGCTTGTTTGACTGTCCGGGATTGGGAAACATTGACAAGCGCAAATTTTTCAACACGTAATAATTTCTAAGGTTCTCTAGCTTTCTTTGAAAACGTTCTCCGATTTTCAAAACCAGGCTCTTTTAACCGCGATTGGTTTAGGTAGAATCTATCATATTTTTATCCGATCTCTCAGCTTGCTGACAAGAGAGAGACAATTAATTCCTAGCTAACTGCTCGAGTTTTCCGCTCCGTTAGTCACGTACTGAACTTAACTGTACTTTCAGCCCTAAATTTGCATAACTCGAACGGAGAAACTCATGGGGCCGTTCTACCATTGAAATGGCAACAATAGAAGTTCAGAGCGCTAATTAAAAGTCAACACGTGACAATAAATAGTTTTGAACAACACAGTTTCTTCAAATACACAGAGATTTGAATGAATACACCAAAATTAAAACAACTACGAAATGTTTAACACAAAGTATCAGGAAATTAGGACGCAACGAACAATAAGACTGAAGTCCCCTTAACAAAGAAATAAACTCCTATAGAACAAGGCACTAGATATCGGGTTGAAAAACACAGTAGTTGTAGTTTTCATCTTGTGGAATGGGTTGCTTCACAAACAATCGATTAAGCAAGAATTTCAGCTTATCGATGGCTAGTTCTGTTGATTCTAACCAATCAAATCCATCTTTATCTTTGAGATCTTTTTGAGTTTCCATCACTTTTTGAAAGGTGTAATCTTTCTTCATTGCTCGCGTCCACTGCAGATACTGTAACAGTACTTTTCTCAATTCTTTTCCGTAGAGAGGAAGGAGAGCGTTCTGCGCGTTAAGGTGAGCTACATTTTCCGAATCTCCGTTTCTTTTGTACTCGTCGACCAAAGCATTGAGCTGAACCTCGTGGCGTTCCTGAGCTTCATCTAATATGCGCGACCAAGGGTTTAAGTGCTCTGTCACTTCTTGGGAAGAATCCGTTTCTTGGCTAGATTGGGAAGAATCCGTTTCTTGGCAAGATTGAGAGTCTTCACTGTCTTCGTAATATCCATTACCTCGTTGAAAAAGGCAGTAATTATAACCGTCGCTCAAATACATTTTTTTGATTTGAACAGCACGAGCTTTGACAGCAAACTGAACGGCAAGTGGAGCGCCGCCTATAAAACAAGCAGTGAAAATGTGAAGCTTATGGGAAACGGTTTAGTGTGACAAGCTACTGGTACTGCAGGTGGGGTTACTAAGCTCTTTTCTCTGTGTTCGGCCCTTCATTGTCTCCATACAAAGTGAGCAACTCGGGAACTGAATCTGCTGTTGTTTTATAATGTTTGATGTTATTGGCTGCTTTTCTAACGCCTTTTGGTAGAGATTTTGGTGATTTCTTTACTCCTCTTGGTAGAGATTTCAGGGATTTCT
>CM042754.1:21361264-21363764 GCA_022496165.2 Catalaphyllia jardinei | reverse complement strand
GCTTTGAAGGTTTTTTCAAAAGTGCGGGATCATTCGGGACAATGTCCGGTCCAATACTTAGAGAATATTGGACCGGCAATAGAGCATTTTGTGAAAGCTGATATCAAATAATTTATATTTGTACTGCGGTAGTAGATGAAAGTGAAGAGTGATCATCGCAGTGAATTTTCCAATTTAAGCAATTGGAAAGAAGAAGCCTGAAAAAATTCAGGGCTTCAACTGGATTCGAAATTTAGTAACAAATGTATGGATTGCCGGACACTTGTCCGGAAATCCATACATTTCTTTGCAAATTTTAAGTTTTTGAATGGCTGTATCTTGTTCATTGTTGGCCCAATTAACACAAAACTTAAGGATTTTGTAAAGCTCGGTGCGCTCTTTCTGAATATATGGGTCTTCTTTTGTTAATACCATAATACACAGACTTGCACCCAGGCCCCCCACCGTATGAAATCCGGCAATGGTATCTAACATGGTAGGTCCATACCTCTGAGGTGCTTGCGTAGATGTTACATCTAGGCCCTGAAGCTTGGACCCACGTGCAAGGTACCCTACCTAGCCTATTTTCTCCTGAGCCCACAACAGAACTTTGTCTATAGTTGGTATGTCCACTTGTGCGAATTCTGCTATACCCCGGATTACTACCAGTCCATAAGAAACATCATCTGTCAGAAAAAAACGATGAGCGAAATCCGGAACGAAAGACTGATCTTCCGTCTCTTTTTATTTGCTATTATATTTAAAATATTGTAATATATGGATGTTATATATTACACTTCATGCCATTTGAGTTAAAGTTGATCAATATTGGGCCATTATTTTCACGTTTTCCTAAATGTAATCCATTTAGTGTACACTGTATGCCAGCGACTTCGACCCATCAATTAAGTTCTAATCTTATCTTGTCGTTGAATCCTGCCCAATGCTGCCCATGCCCCTGGTTTTCCCATGTTTCTTTTGAGTTCTACAGTTTTAAGGTGTTATTGTCATCTATGCAGTTCAGCACTGCCAAAATTGATTAAAACGTAGGCGACCTTGCCCTGTAAATTCCTGTTACCCAGTTTGACAACTGGATGAAGAAAGGCACTGTAAAACTGAGAGGAAACTTTTGGTCAAAACACATGACACAATGATCTCAGCCAGGGCTGAACCTTGAGTCCAGCGCAATTGCCATTAAATACCTTGAGTGAGTCTTTGTAATTAATTGCCCAAATGTCATAGCGGTCGCTTACGAAAGGTGGTCTCTTACGAGAGCTTAGGCCATAATTGGTCAAATTTTGCCTCATCAGGATTTGTCAATTGTTTAAAATATTTTGGTCCTTTATTCCGTTATATTCAATTTACCGGTAGGTCACATCCGCCGTTGGGATCAGTGTGCCGTCTATATTTTGTATTCTAAAATTTCTACTGATCCAGGTCTACTTAAGATCCGGCACTCTCATCAGTTTGCTCCTGTGGTTATACAGATTATAATTCCATTTGTTGGAGAGACTTTATACCCATGTTTTAATTGTTTAATTCATGTGAAGAGGTTATTTCGAAAGAGGTATTTGCGCTTGCAATTGGCTCTCTATAATACGTTCATGTATAACTAACTGACCACAGAGTTCCCTTGAAGGCATATAATAAAGGATACGGAGATAGAGATGGTTTGGACATGTCCTGAGGAGAGAGGGCAATAACATCACCAGAACTGCACTAACCTGGGCGCCAGAAGGCAAAAGAAGACCAGGCCACGCACGACCTGGAGGAGGACTGAGTGTAGAGAGAGCGGAAGGAGATGGGGTGGAAATCATGGTGGGCGCAACAAAGTCTGCGAGAGACCAGGATGATTATATCATGTTTTGCTTTACTTATATTTTCTTAAAAGGAAGAACCTGTTTATTAGTACCCTGATACACGTTTCCCTTTCGTATCATTTATATTTTAATGGGCATATTCCGAGTGAAAACTTCTTGATTAAGACCATTACGTCATCACAGAAGAGTGATGATGTAATAATACAGTTTGTTTTGATCAAGCAATGTGGTGTCTGTAGTAATCAATGAATTATGAAGGACTGCTTTAGAATGTGCACTGCGTTGCGACTGTAGTGCTAAGAATGCAGTTAAATTTCAAAAGCGCAATTATAAGATCTCAGATCTATTTGTTAACCGCGCGGTCATGGGCCGAGCGCGGTTTTTGTTTTGCACGGGGTTTGTTATAATTTTTAAAATCGTGCGGCCATGGGCCGAGCGCGGTTCTTAATCTACCTGTGGTTTATGAACCGCGCGGCCTAGGGCCGACGCGGTTCTCGCTATGCACATGGCTTTTTTTTTTTAACCGCTCGGCATGGGCCAAGTGCGGTTCTTGTTTTGCAAGGGGTTTATTTTTTTTATTTCTTTTAAATCGCACGGCTATAAGCTGACGCAGTTCTTGCTCTGCACGGGGTTTATTACTATTATTATTATTATTATTATTATTATTATTATTATTATTATTATTATCACTATCACTATCA
>CM042754.1:21278592-21332266 GCA_022496165.2 Catalaphyllia jardinei | reverse complement strand
AGGTCAATTCAGTGAGTTCATATCTCCCGTAAGGAGTGAAATGATGTTCTGTATTCTAAAGTGCAATTTTGGACACGTATGCACTTGAATGTGTCTGACGTGGTTTGTTTCTTCCAGAATTAAATTTTCACAATAAAGCAAAACGACTGTGTGAAAGATATGTAAAAAGTATTTGCTTGAAGCCTGTTCCAGGCAATTAGATTGTGGCGAGTTTCAAAATTGAGATTGCAACAGTAGAATAGCCTCTGCTAGGAAGTGTTTTCACTTACAGCTTCTTTAAATCGGATCTCGCCGCATTCCTTAAAGTATCTTTTAGTGAAGGAAATGGAGAATGCCTGTAGCTTTCCAAACAGAGAAGGCGTGCTATTGCCTAACTAATGAGACTGCGTTGAATTTTTTTGTTTGATGTTTAGTGAAATATAAATTCATTCATTCCCCTTGTGATAAAACTCATTCTTGGTATACAGTGGTTCAGGATTTTAGCCTCGATTTTGTGAGTGGCTGTCAAGTAACAAACATGGGGCCAAACTTCGATCTATTACGCTTGGGGCGGGTCTGGGAGCATGCCCTCCAGACAATATTGCAAAATTGAAGTGTTTTGGTGCGTTTTCAACGTATCGATTAGACTTGAATGATAATGCATTGTTTACTTTCTCAAAAAAATAAAATAGATTGAAATATGCCACACTAAACGTATCAGTTGTGTTAACACTACCATTATTGTCTTTAATCATATTACAACGTTTGTCCAACGTTGATCTCAGCGGCCATCCGAGGGGAAGTGTTACAGTCCGCCATGGGTGTGCATATCTGTGTCCGCAATCGTCATTTATACATGTCAGTTGTGAAATCACTTCTATATGTCGAGTCTTTCAGAGTATGATATGTGCTTGCTTAATTGCAAACGAATCAAGGAGAATGGGTGTTTATAACACAAAGTTTCGTTATTACTTGTAAACCACGGTCATCCGAGAGATTGCTGCACACAAAATGTATAAACCTTGAAAGGGAAATATGTCTGTTTTCTAATTGTAGAGAAAATAGGTGAATGGGGAACCAAGAAATTAAAAATGCAGTATAAAGCATCTAAAGGTTCCCTGCAGGCGGGTAGAGTTTGTAAGCCTGACAGTGCAATTCACTCTGCAGGAATTGTTTCTTCACTTCTTATTTGCACGATTCTATTTTCAGTTACCCTTTCTGTTTTTTGTTTTTACCCCTACCCCCCCCCCCCTCACTTTTCTGATGGCCCGTCCCTGATTTCGCCAAAAACAAACTGTTGTTCGAACACTGAAATGAATGCTTAAGTCCAAGGTAAACCCAAAGGATCATGTCATTTATTTCTCCATTGACATTGTCCATGGACTCAAAAGGGACCGGGAGTTTTGGGCACAACAAATATTTAAGATTCCACAGTACAGTACATGTATGAGATGGAAAAGCCCCCGCGGGGAGGATTTGTAGTCACAACAGAGACCTGCTTAGGCCTGGGTGTAATATTATGTTGTGTTACTAATTGCATACTTCAATAGTGTTTCATTTTATTCAAACTTCACAGATAATTCGATTGTCCGCGTTTGTTTATTCAAAGCGTGCTTTTGCATTCCAGAAATATATTGTCAAGCAAGGGCCACAATGGTTTTCCCCTGCGCAACACTGCTTGTTTGCATTCTAATCTCCTTTCCGACAGAGCACTATATTTTGAGACTCTTCGCATGGCTCGACCCCATAAGTGATATAAGGTTGATCCACGCAGAAATAGTAGCAAACAATTGAAATAAGAATCGACTGCGCGGCTGTGGGGATGGGGATTTCGGAACAAAACTCTAAATTTGTTACAGTAATGATTGATACCCAGGAAATACAAAAACCTTACACAGCAGCAAAAAGGATTGAAGATATCTTAATCGCTCGCTTGACTGTGTGTATCTTGAAGAGAGGGGACGATAGTCCTGTTGTTACGTTTGTTGTTTGACAACGTCATTGACCGTTCCATAACAATACAGCATTTCAAACATTGAAAGAGGAATAAAACATCCAAAGCTGATAAAATAAACTTTCTCATTACTGAAATCTAACTTACTAGCTGCTACTTAGTAACTTACTAGCTGCCATCGAAAAGAGGAACGCGCGACAAAATCAAACGTCAAATATGAATAAAAAAATAGAAAACTATGATAGTCTACGCAATAGTTTTCATTTTTGCGAAGAAGGCCACCACAATATCCGCTACTGCCATAAACAAGACGTAGAAGTTCGTAACATACGCGAATGTCTCTGTTTCGGTAGAAAGCGAAGCAAAAGAAGATGTTTCCTGTAAGTGATAAAGATATCGTAAGTGAGACTAAGAAGGACAATAGCCATTTTATGCTAAAGACGCAATATCCGTCTGGATGAACTTGGGCAAACATTTGTAGTTCGTCCGGTTATGCTTCTCGTTTATAGAGATGGGGATGGGACCAGTTGAACATCTCTCCTAATGTGTCGATCGTTCAAGACGCATTTAGAAGGACAGTTCGTCTAGACGTATGCGTCTGGTGCCCGTCCTTATACTAAAGATGCAAAACCAGACGAACTACAAATTTTGCCCAAGTTTAAGTCGTCAAGACGGATAATGCGTCTTTAGTATAAAAACGGCGAGGACGAGTTATCCTTAAGCCTATGTCGCGGAAAAATCCCAGACGATTTGGGATTTCACTGTTTTCCGACCGTCCTAGATTTTGCCGACTAATGAAAACTCGAAATCGTAGATATTCCCGATCGTCTGGGATGAACGGGGATAAATCTGAAGAATCGGGAGCGTTTCTGTTCTCCCGACGTGTCCCAGATTTCTGCGATGGTTGGCAATCATCCCCGACAAATGAAAACTTACGTTTTGTACCGTCGGAGACGTCAGCGTCCGTCGGCGATGGATTTCGCTCATTACCAATCCCTTAGATTACTGAAGTGCTGTTACATTCCTGTTCAAGTTTCGATTTTTGGCGCACTTTCCATTTCCCGCCAAATTCATAATCGGGAAAATCTCGGGGACAGACCTCTGGCGAAATCCGATATATCGGCGAACTCTAGATGGTCGGCAAAAGATAAAATCCCCGATCGTCTGGGATTTTCCCGACATATGAAAACCAGGCTTTATGGACGAACAGTGCGTCCTCTAGCATAAAAACTGCCGATGTGTATGATGAGTGGCAGCGAACTTCTTAAATCAGCTGTTACTTGTTCCATTGCTCGTGCGCAACAGGTCAGTTTTTAAAATTTTACATGCTTGATCTAGCGCATATTACGCGGCTTGTTTACTTGTGTTGTTCCTCTTTTTTATAAAATTCCTTTTACGAATGAGAAAAATGGAAGTATGCTGAATATTCTATGCTCTGTTAAAATTAGCGAAATTAAAATCGACATGACATTTCTTGTTCAAAAAATAGGAAAGGTTCAAAACTGTGTTAAATTCAATTAAGGCAGCAAGGCGTTCGAAGTCGAACTTTGACAGCTCTGCAAAGGTACTTCAAAAACTGAACTAGAGCTAAACCTGTTTCCTACTTTCTCACGAACCAAAAGTACCATCGCAAGGCCATTTCCAAGCATTCGCTAAATTGTTAGTTAGGTTAGTTAGATAGTTTATTAATAACCGATTTGCAACTAAAAGTTGAATTATACGATTATTTACAAAAATAGAATATTGCTAATTACATTAAAAGGACTACAAATAATTCAAAACAGGAAATAAGGTCACTATATATAAAGAGATTTTAAAATTTACTAAAATCGATCAAGTCTTGGGGGCATTAAAGGTAATAAAATATATAATATATCGTTGGAGAGGTACACGGGGAGACCGTCAAGAAAGACAGGATACGCGTGCTCTGTGTTCGGACGAATACAAGTGCAGAAAAACTGGACCAACTCACGGGTACCAGCGTTTAAGCTGAGCAATATAAGCGCTTCTTAGATTTCTTGATAATGGAGTCAATATGACAATTCTCAGTATTTCAAAATCCGAAAAGAAGTCGTAGCCGAATTTAACACGCTGTTTGCACGAGGTGAGAAAATGCAAATATGTCCGACCACTCGGTCGTCGCACGGACGAGAAGTATGGAAGCGAGGCTTGTCAGGCTTTGACAGTGCTTCCCTAGAAAAGTCGTGCTTCGCCCTCCATCTAGTCTGTTTTAGTATAAAACGTAAGGTAAAAAGCTGTTAAGAATTGGGTCTTAACGTTTTGGATCTAATAGATCATCTCTGATGATGATCTATTAGATCGAAAACGTTTCGACCCAATTTTTAACAGCTTTTTACCTTAAGTTTTATACTTTATTTTACCGGCGAAATGTTCACTAGTCTGTTTTATTTCGCTGTCTACGTGTTACTGTGTTTCTAAATGCCAGGGGAAGGGATAGAAATCTTCCACCGTCCGCCTCTTATGCTTAGAGAAAATAGTGGATCAATGAAATTGATTGAGACGAAGGAAAGGAGTCGACGATCCCCGCGGGAAATAAAGTTTGCTTGTTACTTTAATCTTTAATCTTTAATCATAGTACTCCTAAAACAGTAAAGACTATACTAGGAGGAATAATTACAGAATAATAACTAATTTACATAAAACATAAGATAAAATAACATAATAAATAAGGTAACAAAAAAACTTACCTATAAATGGAAGAGCGTTTGATTTAAATGCATCTAAATTATCACCATTTGTGAAACTCAGAAGTGTATTGTTCCATAAAGCGTTGTCCTCGGGTAAAAAGAATATTTATAAATATCAGTACTCACTTTCACTTGTTTGAGAGGACAGCAGTTTGGGGCTCTTGATGGTCTTTTATTCAGTATGATATGAGGTGGAAGTGATATGCCAACATGGCCCATGTAGATTTTATAAAACATGGTGCCTTGTGAAAGAAGTCTTCGGTGATGCAGCGAGTCCCATCCAAGACTTTGTACCATTGGTGTAACGTGGCTGTAACGCGAGCAGTAAAGACATATCGAGCGGCTCTTCGTTGGACAGATTCAATTTTGTTTATGGTCTGTTGCCTGAATGGATTCCATACACAGGACGCGTATTCGAGTTTAGGCCGTACAAGAGTACGGTATGCCATGTCTTTAACTTTATGGCTACAACCGCTCAGTACTCGGCGCAAAAGACCCAGAGTCGAGTTAGCATTTTTGCAAATGTTGTCTACATGCTCATTCCAGCTTAAGTTGCTTGATATCGTAACACCAAGGTATTTTGTTGAGTTAACTTTGGATATAGGCAAGCCATTTAAAGCGTATTGAAACCGAATTGAAGACTTTTTGCATGTTATTCCCAAATGGTAACATTTTTTAACGTTAAAGTTAAGTTGCCAGCTTTTTGACCATGAAGATAATTGGTCCAGGTCGTTTTGTAAAGTTAAGCAGTCCTGAGAACTTCGAATTTCACTATATAAAATACAGTCGTCAGCAAAACGACGCAAATTAGCATTTATACATTTCGTGATGTCATTTATATACAGTAGAAATTGAACCTTGTGGGAACCCAGATAAAACAGGCTTAGGAGAAGATTGAGTGCCATTTGTGGAGACAAGTAGAGAGCGATTCGACAAGAACGCCTTGATCCATAACAGCATATTTCCTCTGATTCCATAGTAGTCCAGTTTCAGTAGTAGTCTTTGATGGGGTACAGAGTCAAAGGCTTTTGAGAAGTCAAGCAGGATAGCATCAGTCGGACTGCGTATATTAATAGATTTAGCCTGTCGTGTATGGTAGTTATCAATTAGGTCTCACAAGTTACATTTCAGGTTAGAAGATATTAGAAATTAACATTGTTTAAATGACGAGCTTATGTGGTGTCTGGCAATGTTCCAAGGAAAAAAGCTCCTCTCAGACATCCTCTGTCTCAAAAAAAATTAGAAGCTGTTAACGTCCGCGTCCACTCGCACGGAATCGCACGAAACCTAAAATACTTAGCCCTTATTAACCAAGAACGGTCTAACGCCTAACTAAAAAGAACTCAGCATGAAGTGCCCTTCATAAACACGAGTGAAGCGACAAAATGGTCGAGTGACCGAACAGAAAACGGCAAATGTATAAATGGTCACGAACCGTAGACGTCGTGTAGGTTAGTCAACCCATATTTGACACAATATTATTGTCCGCCTTAACAGGCAAGAAATCCGGTAGAAACTGAAACAGCAAAGATTTGCCAAAGCCAGTCGGTAGGACAGCAACAATATCTTTGCCTTTCAGTAATTATTCAAAACATTTAGCTTGAAGTGGCTTTAAACAAAACGACGGTAAGTTTCAACGATTACAAGCAGATCCAAGTCGAATAGTACAGACAGTTTCTCTGCCATCTTGATTTTGGCACTTTTGATTATGCAAACCTCGCTAATTTATTACACCCAGGATTTCAGGGTGTAAGCCGGGCACGCGACCAGCCGATGCCAGGGCCTTTTCCCGCCTCGCCCCCAAGCCAGGAAATAGGCCCGGGGAACAATGTTGCTCCTTTCCTTCGTCTGTTGTGCCCTCAGAGGAGAACGGGGAAACGAAAAAGAAAAACATTCTCCGCTGTCAAATACACAACTGTTACTAAAAGAAAAAGAATACAAATTAAAGTTACCTCATTGAGCCTTGCGTTGACAATGTAATAACTTAAGAAATTCCTTCCTCATCGCTCTATTCATGACGCCATATATGACTGGGTTGATCCACGAACTAAAGTAAGAAAACAGTGTTGAAAAGGACAACCAGTGTGAAGACAAAGGCGATTGAACATATGTATTAAGAATAGGCACAACTGTCAGGGGAATCCAGCAAACTCCAAATCCTATAACTGTAGCCAGAAGAACCCTAGATGCCTGAATCTCGTATGGGTTTACTGTTGCTTGATTGGCGGTGTCCTGTAGAGAAGGACTGACCATAGAATTGTGCCGCTTTATGGTGCGACACATGCTTCCATAACAAAATATGATTAAAGACATTGCAAGGCCGACAAATCCAACTGCACTTTTGGAAACATCAGCTCGAACTTCCAGCCCTGTTACGTCAATAGCCAAATCAAGCGGATACCACTGGAATAAAATCAGTATAGCAAGTGTGGCTGACAGGCATGCTGTGAATGTAAGCAGCAAAACTGAAAGGATCGAAAAAAGTATTTTCTTCCTTGTGAACAGGGTAGGATAAAGGTTAGGTTTGACGATGTAAATGTAATGATTAACAGCAGTCAAAGCCATAATATTTATTGACATCGTACCCCATAAGTAAGAAATGAAGCCGTTGAACTGGCAAAAGTCGAAATTGAAGGGCCATGCTCTATAACCAGAAGCGACCGTGGAAAAAGGAAGTGCTAAAGTGGATGCCATTATATCAGCTACTGCCAAGGACAACACGTAGACATTAGTAATAGTTCGTAATCTTCTGTTTCGGTAAAATGCGAGGCAGACGAGCGAGTTTCCCATGAGTGCAAAAACGGCAGATAGAGCCAAGGTTACACTGTGTATGGCAACCGCTGGTAAACTTCTTGTATCTTCTTCTGCTTGGGTCATCAGGAAAGTTGCTTGAGTATAAATTCAATTCCCTTAACCTCCTCCCTGCAAGGCAATAGACCATTACTACCTATCTGCTTTTAGTAGCCGAGCTGAACGCTTTAGAAAGCTGCATGTCTCCAATGTCACGTTCAAGGACATGTATAAATCCAGGCGTACTCTGGGGCCTCGTTAAGTCGCCTTTAAAGCGCCTAATGTCGCCTTAACTTGGTATTGGCTATGTAAGGGTTATTTTGAGGCAACGGGCAAAACAAACAAACAAATATTTTTCCGTGCATACCCTTGACAATAGAAAAATAGTTGCGATAAAGCGCAGTGCGGTTTACCACTGTAAAACAGCATAATAGCTGTGTTCACTGTTTACAAACATTGATGAGCAATTTGTTTTGCTATTCAAATTTGCTCATCGTTAAACAAAAGAAGCCCTTGTCTCAATAACCAATATAATAGATCTCTGGTTGGGACAATAACAATAGGTGACGTAACGGTGAGTATCGCTCTAGATGTTATTTTTTTGCTTTTGGTTTACCGACCAAAACAACCATATGCATACTAAAGAAACTTTACAATACATTTAAGATTGGGAAAATAGCTCTGGGATTTGGACACTGTCAAAAAAAAATTTCACAGCTTTACAACTACTTCATTTTTTCACACTGTACTACAAGGATGAGAGAAACGAGTGACTCCGAGGAAGAATTTTTCCTCACACAAAGTAGCTTTAATGGCTTATCAAATCGGGGCAATGAGTTAGAGAAATTTGTATCTTCGAACAATCGGCAAGTGGACCACAAAAACGCTCAGTTTAATGTTGAGGAGGCGACGGAAGGGTTGTTCAGCTTTGACCACTCGGACGAGCATCAAGAACTCTCAATTGGCAGTGTTGAAAAATAAACTGAAGTAAACAAGAAGAAAGCGTCGAAGAGGGATATCATAGTCGTGGATGACAAAGAGTTGCTGGCCAGGAACAGTGACAGAATCCCAAAGAACACTAAAAAAGTAAACTTCTGGTGTTTGTGGGTGTGTGCGAGGGGGATATTACTGTAATATTCATCTAGGGGATTATCAACTTTAATAATCCCCTAGGGGTTTATTAAAATATCAGCCCCGCACTCCCCTGTTACAATCAAAGCCGCCCCCAGCTTTTTAAATAGTTGTTAATTAGCGGGGTTTATTCATAATGCTCTCCTAGCCCAGATCTATAATAGGTGCAGCTAAAGTACCTTCAAGCATTCAAGACATTATGAGTTGATCCGAGGTGGGCAGTTCCATAAGTGTGCTTTCGAGAATTTTCTACACTCGTTTCCAATGCATTGGAACCATCCAACACTCATCTAACAGACTCTTAAACATGCTAAAGGAACACAATCACGTTTTTGCGCATGCGCAAGATTTTGAATTTTGGACAGGCGGTTGCGAATTAAAAAAATGCGGGAATGATGGTATAGAGCTTTTATAAATCCGTTTGCATCGTCCTCAATCAACTTTGGCTTTGCCCTAAAACTTCTCAGAATCAAAGATCAGTGATTAATGGTGCCCTTAAAGTGCCAATTTGTATGAAATCGAGACCTTTCGGTGTTAACTTCAATGCCGTTTGACGGAACTTCGAGTGGAGGGAAGTATTATGGCGCTGGACGAAGACAGCTTTCTCGGCTTTCTCGGCAGCTTTTGGAAAGGTTCAGAACATCGGGCAAGGACTGAGAAGTAATGGAACCAGCAACATGCAAGATTTTTGTAAAGAAACCGATTCACGAGGCTTGGGAAAGACTGAAAGGATCGCGCTCGTGCGAGCGTTTCTTTGTTGACAGTTTTACTCGAGCAAGCAGACCTTTACTCGTTGGTTTTCTTTCTCGATATTCAGACATTCTATCAGGTTCTCTTCGTTCAGAGATTGACTCCGATTTATTTGTTTTTAGCTATCAGGACAGTTTTGTAAATATGATAAGGACTCGTGTATATAATCAATAAAATTTCCATCATAACATTGCACATCAGCATATTCAGGTTTGTTATGAACCACGGACTTACCGTTGCCTTGTTTTTGCATTACTCATGCGGCTTTTCACGTGTTCCACCGGGGGGGGGGGGTACTCCCATATATGGGCTATATAGGTATGTGCCGCGGAATAGGGTATGGTTTTTGAGGTTCTAGGTCCTTAAATAGGGTATCTTTTTCAACCATTTTGTTACTGTGTTCCCGGTGTGGTCCTTAGATAGGGTAGGTAAATTTTGTTGTTTATCATCAGGAAGTACGGTAATATGGAAAGAGATAGCAAATGACTATATTACAATGATTTCATTTATTACTTTTGCGAGGTATTACTGAATCAAACCTTTTGAAGGCCCACACTGTAGAAGCACTAACAGTGACAGGTGTTCCAGATCATCAAGAAAAAACGAAAAAAAGTAAGGGATTCTGGAGTAAGGTTCAATTTTTTTCTAGTCACTTTTACAGAGAGCAGTGCAAACATGGTCGTCCAAAGACAATTGAGCCGAACTGAGGTTAAACTCGCAACTGGACATCGAACCTATCTATCTTGACCGTTAAATTATTTTCGTATATTTGATCTTCGTCAGTTTGATGACGCCAGGTATTGTTATCATCTGCACTTTACGTGGACTGTGCCACAGTGCTGTTACTATCGCAAGATAAAGAAAATTCTCTGTGATCAACTCTCAACAAACATGGCCGCCACTTCAATAATATGATCACGTGACATATTTAGGCCCCAGGCCCATGAGCACAACGCGCCAAAACAAGTTCTCTCTGAAAATTGAATTGGGTGATTTGAAATAAATGTTTAATGTAGATTCCTTGGTTTCCTTTGAACTGACTTGATAAAATGAGTGAAACTACATTTTATTGCTCTCCTTAAAAATTCTTGGCCATTGCTTGTCATGCGGACAGATACCTTATCCTAAGACACAATTCGAGGAAAAATAAAGGAAATTTTTCGGTTTAGCAGTTTGCAGGAATGCTTGGCGAGAGAGCTCCAATTTTGTGGCCCAGATCGGAAGGGTTCGGAACCTACGAGATGACTCCTCTGTTTGAAGCATGGAAACCAGTTAGCGGCGAAATGGTTACTGGGAGAATCAACATGCCTGGTCTCGACGCATTTCTAGTATGTCGTTGTGACTAATTATTTTTTGGAGATTTGTAATATGCCAGGTGGAAACTAGTGAAAGCTTGGCAGACATATCTCCTGGTGACCTGATCAACTGTGGTAAAAAATTTCTAAAATGATTCGGTTCAATCAAGAGAAAATGAGGGGACACAGAGGGAGGCTCGCGGTCCAGCCCTTGGGATATGTGGTGTCTACGAAAGTTATTTTTAGACGAGCGAAAGTCTTTGATTAAGCGGAAGTCTGTCTTCCGAGCCGTCCGCATGCAGGCCTGCCTCGGTCTGATGTTTGAAAGAAATGCAAAGATTTCATGTGATGGCGGACGCAGTGTCACTAAGAACCTGAGAGCGATGTAAGACTGCATGCGGACGTTTCGGAAAACAGACTTCCGCCAGAAAAACGAGACTTCCGCTGAGCCGCCCTCGATCTCTGTCCCGTCATTTTCTCTTGGTTCACTATAACGAGGATATCAAATTTTCCTGGAGCCAGGCAAATAGTCGGAGAAATTTGAAAAGAAGCGTTCTTGCGCAGGAACCTAGCATGCGGTATATTTTATTGGGATGTTTTGTCTGAATGAGGCAGGAGAGCAACAGATCGATTGGGTCCCTGAAAGGGACTAAGCAGCTTTTGAGAAAAGAAATAAAAATTGGGGTTCACGGACTTCGTTTCAACCAATAGGAAGGCAAAAGCGAGTGTGCATATGTGTTAAGAATACGCACAGCTGTAAGGGGAATCCACCAAATTCCAAATCCTATAACTGTAATCAGAAGAACCCTAGATGCCTGAATCTCGTGTGGGCTTACTGTTGCTTGACTGGTGGTGTCCTGTAGAGAAGGATTGACTACAGAATTGTGTCTCTTTATGGTGCGATGCACGCTTCCGTAACAAAATATGATTAAACACATCGCAAGGCCGACAAACCCAGCTATACCTCTGTAAATGCCAGCCCGGATTTTCAGGCCTGTTGTGTCACAAGCTAAATCACGCGGATACCACTGGCTTAAATCGGTGTGGCGAATGTAGCTGTAAGGTGTGCTGTGATTGTCAGCAACAAAACCAAAAGGATCGTGAGCAGCGTTTTCTTCTTGGTGAACAAAGCAGGACAAAGACGAGGTTTTAGTATTACGATACAAATGTAACGGCTAACAGCAGTCAACGCCAAAATATTTACTGACATTGTACCCCATAAAGAAGCAGCAAGACCGCTGAATTGGCAAAAGGCAAAATTGAACGGCTACGCTCGACACCCAGAAGCGACCGTCGAGAAAGTAAGTAGACTGTTGCCAAGCTTCTTGTATCTTCTTTGGGTCGATTCGTCATCGTTTTTATCAAAAGTTATCTCTTCTCTTGGTTTCTTTCACTTTTTAAATAGGCGTTACAAATTGTCTGCCTCTGCACGTTATGGAGC
Source organism: Catalaphyllia jardinei (assembly GCA_022496165.2). Taxonomy (NCBI): domain Eukaryota; kingdom Metazoa; phylum Cnidaria; class Anthozoa; order Scleractinia; family Caryophylliidae; genus Catalaphyllia; species Catalaphyllia jardinei. Next base: position 21,320,218 of record CM042754.1, on the reverse strand, counting down.
TTACGTTTTCAAGCAAAATTAACTGTATAACACAATTTATACGTGCTTCGCTTTGGTAAGATGCTGTTTGGGAAAGCTGTCATAAGCTTTGGTGCCTTGTGTCCGGTCTAATTATGTTTTGGAAATCCGCCTCATCACTTATTGAAAATTAAATTCCTTAAGGAAAATATTAATCTGATCGCTTTTGTTCGCTTCGCATGTGTTTCCCTCATGGAGCGATTAATTAAAGTGCCTGCGAATTCAGGGCTTTGCCGGGCAATTGGCTTCCTTTGCTAAGAATGAATTACGTAGCGATCCCTACTTGGACTGTCAAAATTCTTTTTTTTGTTTGTTAAAAATACACGTCGACCTGGTTGAATTGGTCAAAGAATGGCAGGCAGAAGCGACCGTCGAGAAAGGAAGTACAAAAGTGGATGCCATTATATCAACTGCTGCCAAGGACAACAGGTAGACATTAGTAACAGTTTGCAGTCTTCTGTTTCGGTAGAAAGCGAGGCAAGCGAGCGAGTTTCCCATGAGTGCCAAAATGAAAGATAGGGCCAAAATTAGTGTGTATGGTAACTACTGGCAAACGTCTTGTATCTTCTTCTGACAGAGTCATCACTAATGTTTTGTTTTTTGTTTTTTTTCCTCGGACGTATATCAGTTGCTATCACTAGAATTAGTGAGCCTTCGATATGTCCCATGGTTCTTGTATTTTTCAGCTCAAAGTTCTGATTCTGCTAATTGTACAGGTGAAATAAACAAATTAAAAGCGTTTGTTTCGTTTAGGGTTCGGCAAATTGGCGTTGGTATAAATTAAATCCCCGAATCTTTAAGACAATGCATTGAGAAAGCGGAAATTGTAGTTTGCATTTATTGCTTCAGCTGCAGACTTGAGGCAGCTGCATGCCCTTACGTCAGTTTCAAAGACATGTATAGATCCCTGATATAAACAAGGAAAACCTACAACTGATAGCCAATGTACTATGAGCCCAATGTCCCGATAGCCCAATTTGCCCACGAGTTTTCTTTTCTGTAAAGCCCTGGAGTAAACATGATAAACTAAAAGCTGCTATAGCCGAATCAGTCTTCTCATAGCCCAATCTGCTGATTGCCCAATCTATCGATAACCTGTAATCTACCCACCAGGCTGCTTTAGAGACAAATGTAAAACTCTTGCATGAACAGCACAAACCTGGAGCTTGCCAACAAGCAAGTGTGTATACATGTAGACTATATCCAAGCTTCTGGTGTCAGGTGTCTTCTTTGGGTCGATTCGTCATCGTTTTCATCAAAAGTTCTCTCTTTTCTTGGTTTCTTTCACTTTTTAAATGAGCGTTACAAATCCTCCGCACGTTATGGAGATGAAGTCTTCAAGGAAAATAAACTCGACTCTTTGGGTGAGGTATCTTTATCTCTCATCGAGCCTCAGCAGACCTTTCATGTGTGATTTTTATGTGTATTATTACGGTACTCCTCCTCTAAATTACGCACATTAAAACAATCACAAAGCATCCGTTTATTGTGTGTATAAAAAAATAACACAATTTCTTCGTGCTACGCTTTGGTAAGATGCTTTTTGGGAAAGCTGTCATAAGCTTTCGTGGCTTGTGTCTGGTCTAATTATGTTTTGGAAATCCGCCTCGTCACTTATTGTTATGAAAGTCAAATTCCTTAAGGAAAATATTAATCTGATCGCTTTTGTTCGCTTTGCATGTGTTTCCCTCATGGAGCGACTAATTAAAGTGCCTTCGAATTCAGGGCTTTGGGGGACAATCGGCTTCCTTTGCTGAGAATGATTTACCGTAGCGATGCCTATTTGGACTGCCAAAATTCTAATTTTTTGTTAAAAATACACGTCGACCTGGTTGAATTGGTCAAAGAATGGCAGGCAAACAAGTCCGTCTGTTACTCCTAGCAAAATGGACTCAGCCACTAAAATGTGCGATAATCAGTTCACTAGATAGTATAAATATCAGAAGGCATAAGTTATTAATTAGAGGCAAGAGAATAAATAACCGATAGAAAGTGAGCAAGAAAATTGGAGGAAAGTGTCAAACATATTATTTCTCTTGTTTATTGTATTGATGTGCACTGTGCCTGCCTTACAGTGTAGCGGCACATTGGCTATCAATTATCCATTGGCACATACGTTATAACAGGAAATACCACAATTTCTGATACGGTCCCAATTGAACATGGCACCAAGTACTTCGTCATAGTATTTGGTGTACATTACATGTACAAAAACTGTACGTTTCAGAGCGAAAGCTAAATTACCTGCTGATAATGTATATAGATACAAATATATCTTTAAAATGCATTACTCTACAAAGCTAAATGTTATAATTGTTTCGCGCCACGAGCGCTTGAGATGATAGACTAGGCTGAATTGCGGCAAGTCACGTGACATAGTTTTCTTTTTTTCGCCATCTTTGCAGTGAACTTTGTGAAATGTAAGCTAGAAAGTTGCAGGATTTGCCTTGTTGACTGGCTCTATAAAGGACAACGACTAAAGCTGAATTCTATCCTATGTTGATGGTATTCGTACTCATCAGTTTTTAGGATCCGACTTCATACGCCGCCGCCTGGTTAGCTCAGTTGTTAGAGAGCCAGTCTGCTGTGCGGGAGGTCGAGGGCTCGAGCCCCAGACCGGTCCAACACTCAGGGTCTTAAAATAACTGAGGAGAATGTGCTGCCCTTTTAAAAATATCTGCAAATGGTTAGACGTTCAAGTCTTCTCGGATAAGGACTATAAACCGTAGGCCTCGTCTCCTGCATCTTCAGTGTTACGTGGTCAGCAGGGGACGTTGAAGTAGCCACGCACTTATCGAAAAGAGTAGGACACGTAGTTCCCGGTGTTGTGGTCTGGCCTTGGCTCTCGGGTTGGTGCTTCATATAGGGTTAACCTAATCGCATTATACACACAATATACGGATGCTTTGTGATTGTTTTAATGTGCGTAATTTAGAGGAGTTAAAGGTACCGTATAATAATACATATAAAAATCGCACATGAAAGGTCTGCTGAGGCTCGATGAGAGATAAAGATATCCCACCCATAACTTGAAGAGGCGGAGGATTTGTAACGCTTATTTAAAAAGTGAAAAAAAAAAAGAAAAGAGGTAACTTGAAAACGATGACGAATCGACCCAAAGAAGACACCTGACACCAGAAACGTGGATATAGTCTACATATATACACACTTGCTTGTTGGCAAGCTCCAGGTTCGTGCTGTTTATGCACGAGTTTTACATGTGTCTCTAAAGCAACCTGGTGGGTAGATTACAGGTTATCGATAGATTGGGCAATCAGCAGATTGGGCTATGAGAAGACTGATTCGGCTATCGCAGCTTTTAGTTTATCATGTTTACTCCAGGGCTTTACAGAAAAGAAAACTCGTGGGCAAATTGGGCTATCGGGACATTGGGCTCATAGCACATTGGCTCATGACTTGTTTATATCAGGGATCTATACATGTCTTTGAAACTGACGAAAGGGGCATGCAGCTGTCTCAAGTCTGCAGCTTCGGGGATTTAATTTATACCAATGCCAATTTGCCGAACCCTAAACAAAACAAACGCTTTTAATTTGTTTATTTAGTCACCTGTACAATTAGCAGAACTTGGAGCTGAAAAAAGAAAAAGAACCATGAGACATCTCAAAGGCTCATTGATTCTAGTGATAGCAATATAAGTCCGAGGAAAAAAATCAAAACATTAGTGATGACTCTGTCAGAAGAAGATACAAGACGTTTGCCAGTAGTTACCATACACACTAATTTTGGCTCTATCTTCCATTTTGGCACCCATGGGAAATTCGCTCGTCTGCCTCGCTTCCTACCGAAACAGAAGACTGCAAACTGTTACTAATGTCTACCTGTTGTCCTTGGCAGTAGTTGATATAATGGCATCCACTTTTGTACTTCCTTTCTCGACGGTCGCTTCTGCCTGCCATTCTTTGACCAATTCAACCAGGTCGACGTGTATTTTTAACAAAAAAAAAAGAATTTTGACAGTCCAAATAGGGATCGCTACGTAATTCATTCTTAGCAAAGGAAGCCAATTGCCCGGCAAAGCCCTGAATTCGCGGGCACTTTAATTAATCGCTCCATGAGGGAAACACATGCAAAGGGACCAAAAGCGATCAGATTAATATTTTCCTTAAGGAATTTAATTTTCAATAAGTGATGAGGCGGATTTCCAAAACATAATTAGACCGGACACAAGGCACCAAAGCTTATGACAGCTTTCCCAAACAGCATCTTACCAGAGCGAAGCACGTATAAATTGTGTTATACAGTTAATTTTGCTTGAAAACGTAATCTCCATAACGTGCAGAGGCAGACAATTTGTAACGCTTATTTAAAAAGTGAAAGAAACCAAGAGAAGAGATAACTTTTGATAAAAACGATGACGAATCGACCCAAAGAAGATACAAGAAGCTTGGCAACAGTCTATATACACACTTCGAGTTTCGTTTTAATGACAACTTTGTCACTAGCGGGAAACTCGCTTGTTTGTCTGGCTTTCTACGGAAACAGGAGGTTACGCACAGCCATCAATTTCTACGTGCTCTCAATGTCTGTAAACGGCTCAATCATGGCCACTTTTGGATTTCCTTTTCTTGCAATCGCGTCTGGGTTACGGAAATGGCCATTTCCTGCCACCTTCTGCCAGTTTAACGGTTTTGCAAGTTATTACATTGCTGGAGTATCGCTTAGCACACTGTCACTCACGGCGATTAATCGATACGTTCGTGTGGTTAAGCCTCAATGTTATCCTGTTCTCTTCACAAAAAAGAAAACAGTCTTCTCGGTCGTCTTCGTGTGGCTATTTACGTTGAAGATAGGCTTCACAACCACGCTAGTGACACCAATTTCATTTCAGTGGAATCCTAGAACTTTAACTTGTACGATGTCAAAGAACAAACTCAGTGCGAATAGAGTTTTATATTTCGCTTTCGTAACTGTTATTGTTCTTCCATTAGGTATAATCTTGTTTTGTTATGGAAGCGTTTATTGGCCCATTCGACGACACCACGCTGCCGTCAGTCCATCTCTGCAAGCGGGAAACGGCCAAGGAACAGTTGACCCTCATGAGATTCGGGCATCTCGAGTTCTTGTAGCTGCCGTGGCAGGATTTTGCCTTTGCTGGACTCCGATGATAGCAATTAGCATTTTAAGAAAAGTTGGCCAGTTTCACGTGTCCACATCTTGGAACTCGCTAAACGCACTGATTGCCGCTTCGAGCTCATGGATCAACCCCATAATGTACGGCGTGATGAACAGAGCTATGAGAAAAGAATCTCTGAAAATACTACGATGAAAATACTACGATGTCGCCAAAATGAAAATTGACTTTAATAAGGAACACAAGAGTGTAATCTAATTTAGGATCGATGTTTGAAGCAAGGCTGAAGTTAGAGGCTGGATGTAGATAACTCTGACGAGTTTTTCCGTTTTTATTTTGTCTGTTGGAACATCACTTAAGTATCTTCGTCGTAAGCTGCTCAATACTTTGGGTGAAATAAGACAGTGTCGAATGCTGGAATGTCCCGCTTATCATGACCAAGCTGTGCTCCGCTGCTTATTTTCAGAGTACTCGACATTACTCCAGTCAAATTTTATATATGTTGAAGATTGATAGCGTTTACATAACATAGTACAAAATCAGATTGATATATTTTGATATAGCAGCGTTTCAAAACTTCAAAGTTTCCCTACTCTTGCCATACGTTTGTTAGGATTTTGTCCGCGAGTCTATCGTGACCGAAAAGTAATAACACTTTGCGAGTTTGAGCTCCGTCTGAATTGCAAGCAACACGTGATGTTTTATCAAGGCAGAAAAACGTTCGTCTGTTAATACTGCTTAGTTTTGTTTGGGTGAAAATCCAATAAATCGCTGGTTATCGATGAAAAAGAGCGCTCGTCGATGCGTGTTTTGTAGCTAAACGTGACAAATTGAACTTCAATTATGCTCTTTCGTTTAAAAAATTACATCGAACTTAAACAACTTCAGCTTTAAATGCATTTAAAACTGATTAATGTTTGAGAACATATTAAAGGTTTAGCTGAAAATATGGGAAGACAACAGAGATAATTAGCTATTCACGGTAGCGCTTTCTTTAACCAACAGTTTTGACCAACCCGAATAACGCGGATTAATATTTTTGATTTCAGTGTTGTTTGAGGCCTCTAAACTTCTTGTGTAATTTATTTCCCCAGTATAAAAATTCACATTGTTGACGAAACACATGTGATTTTAGTAGCCTTATAGCGTTGGTGAAACTGTAGCAGCATCTCAGCACAAAAGAAGGCAAAAAAATATTTTGTCAAGTTTATGACTCGGACGTAAAAGTGCACACGTTCCACTATGCAAATTAGCTACTTGTACGCGTCGGATTTTCCTTTCAAAATTAAAACTTCTGCAAACTCGACAAATGGGTAAAAAGAATAAGAAACTTTCGAAAGCAGAAATTGGTCATAATGAAGCATTGTTCTGAGAAACTCGCAAATAAACTCGATACCAGAGAGAAGAGCTTTCTTCCATAACCTTTATTCATTATCCAAAAGCTTACGCGAATAACTAGCGCGAGATGTTTACTTGTTTTCATCCCGGAAAAACTTACCTATTCCCATTGCCTCAGAAAAAAAATGCAGTAAAAAAATTTGCTGATTCACACAGAAAGGAGTTTCGTGTAATTTCTTTAGAAATCTAAGTTCGAGTGTACGTAAGTGGAATCTTCTTGTTTTAGTAGACCCCAGTCTACTGCATCACACCTTTTTGCTCGGGCCCGCTCGCCCTGCCTGAGCTACCCTCCCTAGCGCGCGTGCGATTGTAAACTATTGGGAATCTATCAGTAGATTGGACCATTTGTACAATGGTTTATCAGCTATAAGTTTGTTTTGTGTTTACAAGGACAACAACAACAGCATTCATTTATTTAAACACGTTAAAACACGATACAGGTATTGGAAAGCGGAGATGGCGACCTAGATTTGTCTACATGAAGCCTGTGTTGGACCATATAGCATTTTCAATTGGCGTTTAACCACCCTTCCCTTCATCTGATCGATGTGAAAATAACACCGAATTTAGCAAAAGATTGAACTGTGATTGAATGTGTTTTCTAAGGTAATAGATTTTTCCATAGAAACGATAAACCAAAAAAATTAAAATCGGTAAAGCATGAATTTTGTACGAACCAGATTTATTACTCAACGTTCTGAGCTCTAGAACTTTCTCGATGTAAAATTGAACAGTATGAATGACTTGCATGACATCGGTAAACATCTGGGCATGTGGCGAAAAGATCTGAATTAAAAAAAACCGAAAATGTCTGTAGAAAGGGAACAATTCATACAGGTTCATCAAAACCTGGAAGTTTCTTTCTTGCAGAGAAAACTGGGCATCTACGGGTGGCATTTCAAAGCAACCATATTTATCGCGGGATGCAACTGCAAAGATACATGGAAAACCAATGATACCAAAACTCCAATACTGCGGAAATTGTAAGCTGACACATAATGCAACCAAATGGCCGTCTTTTTTGACGCAATTACTTGGGAATTAAATTAAGGAAGATTGCGGAAAGTCATTGTTAAATTAAGTCAGCCACCGCCGGAGACAACACGACGAACCCTTTGACGCCTCCGATGTTTGCACAGGGTACAAAAATATTTAAACAGGTGATCATGCATCTATTGAGCTTTGTCGAACTGTTTCGACAAACTAGAAGTCGAACAAAGTAAAAAAGGTATACAGCTGCTTACGAGCATAGCTATTCTTGTGCGAGATTCATGAGATAAGTGACAAAAAATAGTTAATTCGCAGCCCGTCGGAGATCAATTAAAGAAAAAAGCTAAAAATCTTCAATCTTTGCAAAAAAAATGTTAAATTGTGAGGTATTCTATCACCTGCTCGATTATAGCTGTCTCCTGTCTGAGGCAACAACATATAAATTCGCTTCGTCGTAGTATGGTGAAAACAAAAAAACGAAATACAGTTACGGTGAACTGCCAATTCTTATCACAACAGCCGTCTGCATGAAGTTGACAAGAAATGGCAAGTCAACAAGTACTTTCCCGAGCATCAGTTTTAAAAAGTAAACATTTTTCTTGCAAACAGTCAAATCTGATTCAAAAACAACAACGAACTGCACACAAACTAGTCCACGCCCACAGTTAAATGCAAGTTAGCTTATATCTTTCTGAAGGTAAATTACCACTTGCGAACTTTAATCGACTACTGTGTCGCGCTAAGCAATCGCTGATCATCCTTGTTGCTGGGTTGTCTAGTGCGAGAAAGGAGTGACTTTTTTCCTTTTCAGTATAAACAACCCAGAGACATACAACAACATCGATATCACAATCAATGCAAAACGACAATACGTCTTCTGTCTCCAAGATTACGTAAGTGGTTGATACAAATGTTTTGACGAAAAATACCTTATTAGACAGCAACTAGATGTACTTAATGCAACTATATGCCTTGCTCTTGCTTTAACTAACACATACAGTGTAACGGTGCAACTTAATGCAAGTAAGAACACAAGAAACGCAAAAAAAAGACAAAAAATAAAGAAAAATAACGCACGGTTTATTTACCCTTGACAGTGATTATTGCACTGACAAAGCCGGGTTAGTAGGGCCGAGCAAACAACTGAAACACATAATTCAAATTGCACATAACATTGTTAAGAATCCCAACTGGCCGGAGGCAAACCAGTTGGCTATTTACAAGTGCGGTCGAGGATTTGAACTAGGGGCTACCGAGAAACAAATCCAGGTAGTGGTCAGAGTGGGAGTCGAACCCGGAACAGCTGGACTGCGAGTTCGACGCGCTGACCACACGGCCACGCTGCTTGTAATTCTCTCTCTTCGTTCGTCCACGGTCGAAGTTTTCGGTATTTGCTTCACGTTCATGGAAAGTTCTGGTTTTTTGAGGCGGATCAACCAAATGACTGCAGTTTGTTTCAGTTAATGAGATGAGACAACTGTCACCTAAATCCTTCTGTGGCAAGAGCTTATCCGACAAACTTCAAACTACAAAATAGAGCTGTCTGCTGCCAGGATTGTCACCCTTTCAGACTATGAGATTTGTTCAAGTGACCTGCTAGATGGACTTGGCGGGGGAAAGATTAGAAAACTTTAGATTAAAACAGCTGGCTGTACTTATGTTAGCCTGCGAAAACAGCCGTCCTTCTTCGCTCCCGGCCCGAGTGGCGTTTCGCGTGAAGGACGTCTGCGATTCACCGCTGAAAATTCCATACTGATGACGTAAGTGTGAACTTTAAAATTTTGAATAAATTATCATTTGCAGTCACGAAAGGTTTGTGCAAAGCCGCAAATGTCTCACATTCTCACAAATGTACGAGTTACGCTAGCAACTTCAGACGTACAGAGTATTTTAGAAATACCTTTAACTGATGAGATCAACATGGAAGATCGAAACCATGGTCTTGACTAAGCCGAACAAAGACACATTCAACAGACTTGAATCATGTCTTTACATCAAGCTTGAAAAACATAAGCTCGATCAGATAGCTGATAGAAAAATTAGAATTTCACTAGACAAGCGGGTCTATAGCTTTCTCGAAGTAAAGCTACAGCGTCTCTGAAGAAAAAGGTACGAGGGAAAATATGATATCAGTTCTGTACTCTCAAACCAGCATGAAGTGCCCTTCATAAACACGAGTGAAGCGACAAAAAGGTCGAGTACTGTAGCCCAACAGAGAACGGCAAATATACAGATGTCAAACACCGTCGAAGTCGTGTAGGCTTGTCAATCCCAATTTACACAAACCACCGCTACAATATTACACTAGCAATAGTTTTCACTAGAGCTGCCCCCGCTTTTGACCTGTATATGGTTTTTACTGGATATAAATACTGTGCATATGACTGTTAAAAAAGAAACGTTTTAATATTTATTGAAGGTAACATTAACATATTTGTCTGTAAATGGCAATGAGGTTTATTTGGCCCTTGAAATAGGTACTACACTATGAGTTAGTATTACACACTAATTGCATTGTTTTCTTTTGTTAAGTTTTTACTATTTTGCACTAATTGTCAGATAGTGTTTCACGGGCCAAGTAAAATCACTCTAATATCATAAATTGTACGCTTTTGTTAAATTTTCACTAGTGTCTGTTCAACTTAACAGTTTGTTTTTATACCAGACAGTTAGCTGTTCACTATTCCTGTGAAGTTGAGGCATGGGCTTTCATAGTTATAACAAGTTTGTTGCTCTGAGAAAGCTCAAAATCTACAATACATTTTCGAGCAACAGCAATTTCTCAGTTAGATCGTGAATGTTGTCTTTGCACTGCAAGATGTCTTCTTGAAGGAAGTTCCCCACAATCTTTGGAAATGCTGTCACTGAAAAGTGCTGGTTGTGTTTTTCTAGATGAAAGTTAATGTTCATTTCAATATAGCAGTTCTTCAGAAGCATTGCTCTGTTACAGTGTAGACAATGAACAATTTTGGAGCATTTGAGTTACAAAAATTGGCCACATATTGTTATCTAAACCCAACTGATTTAATCCATATGCTGTCACTACTGTCAAAAGAATACTGCTATTCAAAGTCACAGAACTCGAGCATGAGCGACAAAATGAATCAAATGTTGTTAGTGTCATGAAAAGGCTCTCTTCCTCTTCATTGAGACAACCAAATGTTCTTTCCTCAAATATTTGGCTAAAACAGGCATTACAATCCCTAGCCGCAAACGAACTATAAAGACATATCATGTATGACCAAACAGGCTCCCTAATTTCCCTGAATTATCTTCTCTCGAAGAGATATAATGTGACCAAATATAGAAAAGCAGGCCTGAAAACTCATTCCTAGTACGTAGATTTGATAAATATGGAAGAAACAAATGCATAGCGATTTCCAAAAAAGTGTCAACAGCACATGAATAGATTTAATAAGCGATGAGTAAACAGGGGGCATAATTGAGTATTGTCTAGGCAGCTGCTTAGAGTTGTTGTCTGCCTGGCTAGTAATTGCAGTGTGCCAGGATTCCAATGTTTACGCGTGAATTGCCCCTGTCGATGACGCGTAGCTTGTCGATGACATGAATAAATACCAGGGTAACAGACACAGAATTCATAAAGTGCCCTCTTCGAACTGAAACCACCGACTTGTTTATGTTCGACAGTGACATATTCAAATGGAAATTGATATAACGAACTCCGTATCTCTTTCTGACAATATCAATGCAACTCTGATCTGAGTTGAGATTCAGTTCTGACATTGTCTTTCTGATCTCTTGGATCGAGTCTGTCGATTATCTTTTTGATCTGTTGGATCGAGTCTGTCGATTATCTTTCTGATCTGTTGGATCGAGTCTGTCGACCCCTTTGCTGATTTGTGTCTAACAAACCAAATTTTGTACCGAATAATTTTATTCAGTGCTGTTGAATGCTCTTGAATTCAAATAAATCACTGAAGTGCAAAATAATCACCCTGAAATGCTGCTCGAAGACGTGAACTCGTGGTTTGAAAGGCTGCTAAAGATGGCGAAACGCGACTTCGTGGTTGCAAAGCCTTAACACGCTGCTAGAGGATGACAAAACGCGAACTCGTGGTTGAAATGCTGCTAGATGATGGCGAAATGCGAACTCGTGGTTGCAAGACCTTAAAACACTGCTAGAAAGAACTCGTAATGCTGCTAGAAGACGAGGAAACGCAAACGCCTGCTCGCAAGACCTTGAAGAGCTGCTCGAAGACCTCGTGGTTGCAGAATGACATCTACCCGACAGCACCTTGCGCACTTGCTGAAATATTACCCGAGACCACCATGCGCGCCTAGTTTGATCAAATCGAGATTTTTTCCGATTTCATTTCGGGCCGGGAGCGAAGAAGGACGGCTGATTTCGCAGGCTATACTTATGTACAAAATTCATAATAATCTCTCCCCATTGTATCTAAAGCAAATGTTCAACAACATCTCAACCGTTGATACACATAATCTTAGAAACTCTGAATCAAATTACTTCATTCCTAGACCGAGAACTGACTGACATGCCAAAGGTAGCCTACATTACAGGGGTTCTGTTCTGTGGAACAGATTCCCCTTGGAGATAAGACACCTACCTAGTTTAAACAATTTCTAAACCGCTTTCCACGGGGAAGATTACAACGAATTCACATAACCTTTTTTGCATATTCTCTTAACTTTTTTGTTAATTTATTTTTAGTCACGACTTTTAAGAAGAGCATTTTTATGATAAAATTTCGTGAATAACCAAAGATGATGATGATGATGTTGATGACGATGATGATGATGATGGTGATGATGACGATGATGATGATGACGAATTCACATAACCTTTTTTGCATATTCTCTTAACTTTTTTGTTAATTTATTTTTAGTCACGACTTTTAAGAAGAGCATTTTTATGATAAAATTTCGTGAATAACCAAAGATGATGATGATGATGTTGATGATGATGATGTTGATGATGATGACGATGATGATGATGATGATGATGGTGATGGTGATGATGATGATGATGTTGTGGTTTACAAATTTAAAGAGTAAAACAAAGAAATAGAAAACACTATGGTCTTTGGATGGCAAGGGTGCAATAGTGGTGAGTAATTCCGGAACTGAATCAAATATTTGCTGCTTGTGCCCTCCATGAGTCCCATAAAAGGAAATTACTCTTCTGTATGCCTTTCGAGGCCAGCAAGACTAAATTCACCGTGTTTTGGTTGAAACACGAACTGTACAATTTAATCAACAGTGCTTTAAAATGAAATTCGAGTCTTAATCTTCTTTTTAACCTTCGCTAATGTATCGAGGTAGGATCAGTGAAACTACTGAAATTACTTGTTAAGAAATCAACTATAATTCACGACCACGTCCAATGATACTTCTGAAATGTCGAAAGCTCAGTAACTGCACCTCAGTCATATTCACCAATTATGTGATTATTAATACGCTATTATAATTTGGTACAATAATAAAGACTTAATATACCACACATGATCCTTAAGTTCTAAGGCGCTGCACATCAAGTTTACAAGATCTATTAAAGAGAAGGCAACTAAAATATTATCCTACAAAGCAAACTAAAAATCAGGTCAAACATCACAAAGGAAATAAAACTAATAAAAGAATTCGCTTTGTTCCCCCATCAAGTCATTCCATCTTCCGTTTAAATTCAAATCCATTATTTGAAAAATCGTGAGGCCTGCCTTGAATCTCAGACTTTTCCGCTGATCATGATGTCCGACGCAATTCAAAAGACAACAATTTACTGAAACTTCGTTAATGCGTTGGAAAGCGGTTCTGAAAGGAACTTCTGGTTCCGGAAATCCTTTTACTCCTCACGAGAAAACGAAGCAAATCACGTGTTTCCGCTAATGTTATTAAGGCGCACTTGAAAGGGCCAAACAGCTTAACAACAGAATCTAAAATGAAGTACAATTGAATTGTTATTCACTTGGCTATTTGCTTGGCTTATCGGGCAAAATATCGCGTATATGAACTTGAATACTTATAACCTTAAAACTCCTGTATGTACAACTAGCACTTTTCAGGCCTCTTACTTTAATCGTATTGCTAAGCTCTGGAACTATATTTGTAAATTTTCACCCCCTACAAGTTTTTCAACCACTGCTTCATTCCGCAACTTTGTTACTGAGCACATGTTTCACCTGCACAAACATTTTGACATATACTATCCCTGTACCTGATCAATTGTACGATCCTGCCCCTGTCATCCCGAGTTTTCAGCGTCTTTTAAAACTAACCGTGTTTTGAATTATTATCTGTATCTTTATTTTTTGGGGGCGGTGCCTCGCATTGGTCCTCGCGTCCCGTTCGCACCTGCCCTTTTGACCTTATCACTTCATTTTGCACATATATTTCATTTCTTCTCGGTTATTTACCTTGTTGTATGTAACATATGTAATGGTCAATAAAGCTGTTAAAATAAAAACAAAAAAAAGAATTACGCAGTACTGTACTACGGTGGCCCACAACTGTCACGGCAAAATACAATTCAAGCCAATTCAACCCATGAGGTCATGGGTTCGAATCCCGTTGAAGCCCTGATTTTTTTCAGGCTTCTTCTTTCCAATTGCTTAAATTGGAAAATTTACTGCGAGGATCATACTTCACTTGCATCTATAACCGCAGTTCAAGTATGAATTATTTCATATACACTTTACATCAAAATACAATTCATCACGGCAAAATACAATTCGAAACAACAAATTTAAATTACTCCCGGCAAACTACAAACACTCACGGCAAAAACAAAAACAATTATTGCAATTCAAAATTCATCACGGCAAGAGCAAAACGCTCACGGCAAAATCAAATCATGCAAGAATGGCGGTCAGCGGTTGTCCAAGTACGTGGTGTTACGTAGATTTCTTGGACAACTGCTGACCCAACCTCGTACCCAGGGTCTACTCCGCTATCAAGATGGCGCGGAGAGGACCCTTTACCTAGGTTCTAAGCTTATAAAAATAAATCAGGTACAAATACAGGAACAATTCATTTACCAAACAGATAAGTGGAGAAGAAATGTATTTTAAGTCGAGAAGCTGTATTAAATCAACTGGTTTACAACATATTTTAGTCTGATGTTTGGATTCATTCATTATTATTAATTTCTTAAGCCCCATGTAAGTACATATTTTGTGGCATTATGATTATTTTGGTGTACTGTGGGGGATTTTCCTAACAGGTAATTTCTTTCACCTTTTGTCCTTTTGTTACTCCAACTAAAAGACCTCAGTTTTCTTTCATTATGACCTTAGTATAAAGATGAGTGGGAAGAATTTTATTCACTTTTATTAATAACAGGACCTCCAAAGTTCTTGGTGCACCAATGTGAATAACCTGTCTAATGCTAGGGATATTTACCCCAATGCCAATAGCAATTGTGGCAAAAACAACACGCATCGTACTGGTACTAGACTTGCATGTTAACACATCAGCATCTGCTGTTTCATTTGCTCAGTTTGGGGGGCATGAAACTGGCCAAAAAGACAGTTTTCTGGTATTTTCTCAGCATTTACAGGAAAGTAGCTTGCACACTTCTCTATTGTAGTGTGATTATTATATATTAGTTAGTAGGGTGGTCTATCTTGTATGGGGTCTCAGACCCTTTTATAGACTCTCCCTGGCATTTTTACTCCATTCTCGCCTCACTCATATATCCTCGCCAAAATTGTAATAAATCAATAAAAAAATAAATAAATATCTTGAAACAATTTAAATGCATATCCGCACCACTTTAAGGGTAGCTAGATAAGAGTTTTGTCTTTAGATCTTTTGCAATAGGATATAAAATTGAATCATAGCTGACGGCGCTTGAAGATGCAGCTTTCCTTTTCTCTTTGTAAAGAAATATATTTGGCCTGTCCAGATCGGCCTTTACGATGCAAGGCTTTTCCAAATTAAGGGCTTTTGTCAACGAGTCACAATTTTTCTTAGTGCTGTTGTAGTTGGTGCTAATATTGGAATAGCGGGGAAGATCGACGCAAGTTGGGACAGATTACCAAAGTCAGGCCTGAAGTCAAAACCCCATTCCTCTACAAGATGGGCTTCATCAATAACACACGCCATGACACGTTCTTGGTAGACTTTTGACAAAAGAAGCATTCGCCCTTACTTGGATTGACTCTTATCTTACATATAACGAAATACTCAAACCACACTTGTCCAGGTAGTAGAAATCACGATAAATGTATTTCGAAATTCAAAGGTCCACAAAAAACTATTTTGCAGCTAAAACACGCAAAATGAAGCCACATTAAAGCTAACTCTTCAGAAATCTTCAACCATTTTTCATTCCTGGAACCGCTGATCAAGGGTAGCGAAGACGAGGTTCTATAATCTATCACATGACAAAATACTCCACGATTCGTGGAGTATCTCGCGGAGGGTCTAATGGTGTGTGCCAGGGTCTTTTCCGCGCTCAGCCGCCATCTTGAAAGCGGAGTAGGCCCTGGGAACGAAGTTGCTGCTGACCATTAACCGCTGACCGCCATTCTTGATTTGATTTTGCCGTGAGCGTTTAGCTTTTGCCGTGAGTGTTTTGCTTTTGCCGCGATGAATTTTGAATTGCAATAATTGTTTTTGTTTTTGCCGTAAGTGTTTGTAGTTTGCTCGGAGTAATTTGAATTTGTTGTTTCGAATGGTATTTTGCCGTGACAGTTGTGGGCCGCCGTACTACTTTACCAAATGCTGAACTACACGTGCACATTAGCTTGCATTAGCAAACACTTCAACGTGTTATAATAAAAGTATTGGTTTTCTTCGATTCTTGCCCATTGCTGTTAGTATAGGTAATCATACGGTTTCGCGTTCAGTTTGGAATAAATTTGCACGAGTGAGTTTTTTTAAAAAGCTGAAATTTCAGGTTTTTGAAAAACTCACGAGTGCAAATTAATTTCAAATTGAACGAGAAAAACCGTATGATTACTTATTAATAATACTTAATAATACTTGCGAGAAAAAAGTACCGGAAGATGTTTTTTGAAGCCACTTTTTGCGCATTTCAGGCTTGTTAACCGAAAAAAGTGATTCCGGAGTTGCTTTTGTGTTTTAATTATGCGGCACCGCGGAGGTGTGAGGTTTGTTTTGAAACAGTAAGCTTATTTTAAATCAGCTAGAAGACATCCTAAAAGAATGGTAAAATTCATGACCCTCCTGCTTGTTCCTTTTTACAGTGTCTCGACCCAAGTAATCTTACAGGAGATGGACTGATCCGATCATATACGATTGCTTTGGTCTTTCGAATTAATACCTGTCTCCCGCCGATCAATACGTGAGACCGAGTGTGATACTCTCCGCTTGACAATCGTTTACCACCAGTGGAACTGGCGACGAATACGACTGTAACTGTTCTACTTCGACCTCTTACTGCTTAGTGGCAATGAATTATTACAAAAGACACCTTCGAAAATAATCATTTTGACTCCATACTATGATGATGCACGGGCATAAAGCGCCAAGCGAACTGAGACATAAACAAACATTCACACACGCAACACTGGTATGTTACAAAATTTCAGTCAACTTCAATCGCTTAAAAGGTCAAGAAAATGTGGGTATTTCTCGGTACTTCTTGGCCAAAACTTGCTAATATGTCTATATTTTGTGACGTGATGCCCAAAAGCGGAAGACATCAACATACTAAGCAAAAAAAAAGAAATATTCATGACGTTGTTACGAGTCAATGATTACTTTGTGATGCGAATAGTCACATAACACAACCAAAGACAAGAATATTATAATAAGGCTGCCCTCTTGAACACTTGCAAATCATTATAATCGTGTCAAAGGATTAAATAATGCCCTTTTCTTACCTTTTAATACAATACAAATAAGAAATAGACCGCGTTGAAAACTACGTTATTTCACGATGAAATAAATGATAACTTGGATGTTGCGTCATGTACGTAGAAAATTGCATCATGGGTTACTATTCGATCGTCGTCTGCGTTTCTACCAAAACAATTGGCCTGCGTTTTCTATGCGATATTATTGACAGATCAGTCGCTCTAGATAACTCAGGCTCACGGTCTAATGTTAATTAGAAAGCTCGCGTCATTCAACCTAATTAAGTCGTTGGTGTAAATTCTGGTACTTCCAAACGCCAACTGCTCGTTATCTTGAATAGAACAATAGTGCATTCTACAAAAACTTCTTAATTATATGCGGAAGCGGAATCATGAATTTACTGAATATAGGCTATTTAAATCAAACTTCCTCTCCCTGAGAGACGCTTTTGAGAAGTTGACGTGTTGACGCAAATGCCTCAGATGGTAAGATACGGGGAATTATTGCAATCCATCATTTCGTTTACAATCCGCTACGTAATCAAGGGCGGACGCATACAGTTCTTGGAAAGTTTGGCTTCATTATCTCCTTTCAAAGTCATCCTCTGATCTGTTATCCACAGAGGCCCTCACCGCCTCAGTGACACATCTTGAACCCTTGAGGTCTTGAAGGTAAAGTTGATTTTTGTTTTTGATGCAATATTTGCCCATCAGATCAGCAAATATTTTTTACAGTTTCAAAAGCGAGCGGGGCAGTGAAGGTCGCTGAACGACCTGAACCCAAATTCAACAACTTAAAGATTTTTGTTGTAGAGCAGCTGATAATCAAGCGAACTGTTGTAGATAAATACCGTTTTCGTTTCATCTTCACCTGCTGTCAGATCCGCCGAAGAAAAGGCGACTGATCAGTGTGTAGCCTGGTGACCTTAGAATACACAACAACATGACTGGCTCTAAGGGACAGAGGAAAGGTTTAAACAAAGAAAGGAAGAAAGCCAATTAAAAAATCTTGACTTTCTTTTTTTCCTACTTTTTTCCTTTCTTAGAAAGGAGAGAATTGTGAAAAAGAATAAATTTAAAATCAATTCGATCATGTGAAGCTTGGAGGCAAGACGGAAAGCCCGACAATTCTTGTCTTCCTTTCTACCCACAGAACAGCAATTTTTCTTGAATCTTTTTCCCTTCTGGCTAACACAACTGGAAATGCTGTACAACTATTTAAAACATCGCAGTTTTATTACTGTTTAGCTGTAATTTACAAGGATATGACTTGACTAAAACATGAATGTCATGCAGAAACTGTCGCAAAGACGTAATAATACTCATCTATAACTACGCATATGTAAACAGAAAACTATTTAGCATCTTCCTTCCAATGACGAACGAACGGCAAGTTCAAAGAGTGAATTGCAAATAGTGGTTTCATTTAAAGCTTTACTTCTTAACTTCCTTTTCATTCAATGATTTTTCTAGATGTTTCGATCACCAGTTAAAAACCTAAACACGTCACGTTGCAGATGAGTGGACCTGTGTTCACGCTATGCCAACAGTTCAAAATAAATAGCCCCGTAAAACTTCCGAATTTTTTTTCCCCTGCACGGTTTCATAAGTACACAAAAGAACTCAGAGATACCAAAAGGAAAAATTGATGATAATTAGCATCCCCTCCAGGTAATTGTTTTCTTAACATCGAATTAAATTCGTTCCTCGAGCATTTCAACTGACTTTCTTAAAAAGTTCTTCTGACTTATATGTTGTTAGCCTGCGAGCAGACACGTTGGAGCAGCGGCAAAGCCGGGAGACTTTCTTGTCGCCTCTTCACCAGACTCCTTCCCGCCGGATCGCTTTGCTCTTCGCCGCTCGCAGGTTAGCCGTTTGTGAACAGATTAAAGAATCCTCCTTTGTTCGACGTCTTCTTTGATTGATCCAATAACATTCTCCCAAACAGAATTCTTGGTTTGCCTCCGACGTCATCAGCGTCGTGTTTGCGGCGGAACTTTGGTAAAAGATTTTCAATTAACCGCTCTTTTCTTCCACTCACATTGCTACCACATCTTTGTCACTTGAACCTTTAGCCATTGGCTGCAAACAGTCAATACATTTTGTGTCTTTGTAAAAACAATCAATTTATTTTGTCTTTCCGAATAACAATCAACCTATTTTGTGTCTTTTCTAAATTGCCTGAACGGCCTCAGCCAGGACCAGCTTGTGTGTGTGTGTGTGTCCGCAGTGCATGCTGAACTGTGTACAACCATTTGAGCCTGATGCTAAGCAACAGTGACTAGTACTTACTTCTGCAAATTTCCAAAATGTCTAATGACAAACTACAAGCAACTTCCTGGGATATCGCGTTAATCAAATGCAGCATTGGGTTGTTGTAAAATATAGTATTTAATGTGCTACTCTGTTTTAGGACACATGTCATTCAGTTCTGATCGTGGCAGAAAAACTAGGAACATAAAGACTACATTTCTACTCAAACAATACGCGGCATGATTCCCAAGGAAGAACATAGACATGGAGCAAAGTTACTCTTTTACGGCTTGCACTTTGGGATTGCATTTTAGATTTACGTTGTTAACGTGTTTACCATGTTTACAGAACAAAATTAAGGTTAACTAAGAAGGCCAGCCAATAGAAGAATAAGCATATAACTTGTTTTTTTTTTAGTTTCAAATTAGTCGACCATTTTCGAGTACAAGATATTTTGGTTTTATCAACTAGGTTGACAATGTGAATTGGCCACCGTAAAGAGATTCGGAAGCTGACGTTTCAAGTGTTGGCCCTTCGTTGAAGCGAATCAAGGAATTGTGGGTTGTGTGTGGATTATATACAGAAATATGGAGCTGGGCTATTGGTTGGTGCCTGGCAACGTGAAAAACAATAGAATAAATTAGTTGAATGAAATTAAAGCGTTCGTTGATACCGTGAGGATTAAGAGTGCCGATTTGAAAAATAAATTTTGTTCTAGAGTTTTGCGGCTTTTTGTGCTTTCTTGATGTAGGGAGAGGCCGCAGACTAACATTGTTCTCTCACGTATTTGTTAAACATTTTACTTCAAATTGAGACTAAATCACCGTGGTCCTTTTGTCCAGCGGTTGGGTTAACTCAAAACAAGCCTATATTCATGTACTGCTAAAAGGGTCCCACTGAGGAGTTGTGTACCCTGGCAAGTGTAGTACAAAAATGGGGCTTCTATTTTGCTAATATTTTTAACACTTTGAGACATTGATCCTCATGCAAGAACAGACATCACTGATCAACACGTCTATCACTCCTAATGTGCACGATAAACATTTAACTGTTAAAAAATAAGAATGGGCTTCCCTTATATCATTTAAGGGGCGTTTTTCAGATAACCAACCAAGCGACATTGATATAATGTCAAGGATGTTCCCCTCTGTGTGCACCTCGGGGGTTTTTCCACTCACTTTTAGACACAATCGCTCACTTTTGAAAGGAGTTGACTAATTTATTTGACCCAACCACAACAACAACAAATACATTATTTATCGAGAGTGAAACTCATTGAGTCCATGCGAATATGGCAAATGTTATCACAATTATAAATAAGAGTTCGTTGATGTGCTGATTAGGAAATTTTATCCACGCAATTTATGAATACCAGGAGTGATTGTGACAATAAAAGAGTTATTCATCAAGGTAACGGGAACTTTGTTTCCGGAAGCTAAGATAATGACATCAATAAGCACATCAAGCTGTTTGACTTCCTTGAACGGCATACGTCCCATGGCTTCATGCATATCTTTTGATATTCGAAGATTAAAAATAAGAAATGTATTTTTAAATCAGAATTTGATGATATTAGTTGGTTTATATGATCTGTGCAACAAATGAAAACATTCGTTGATTTACCTAAAATATGACAGCCTTGCAAAAAATTATAGCAACGAGCAAGTTTTCTTTGCCCAATTTGAAAAGACTAGGGTGTCATTTTCAAAAAGCGATTGCCATAGTGCCATAGTGCCATAGTCAAATTGTGAAGTGTGGTTTTAAAGAATACATAATTATTGAAACTGTACTTTTCAACGTATCCGGGCGTTTGAGTTTAACAACATTTTCCAAGGATCGTCTGTATATAACCGAATTTCGGTAATAAAAGAAAGTGCTAATTTTTGCGAATGTACATGTAAGCAAATGTTAATTTTATTTTTTATTTCCTTATTTTAGATTAGCTAATAACTTAGGAGGTAACAACATATTTAAATACTCGGCTTTGTTATTTTTCGGTGTGTTCATGGATTTTGATTCTTTGTTTGGCCAAAAAATAACTTACTGGAGACATAATCACCTTTTTTTTTCGCTAAGCTCTTAGCTTATTACTTTCGGCTAAAAGCTTTTGCTTGCAGTGTGATAAATCACCACTGTTTCAAGGACTCCACAAAACAAAAAGAAAATTTGACAAATTACTTTTGGCATATGTTGCAGATGAGTTAGACGCATATTTAAATAATAAATCGCTATTAAGTGGAAAAGGAAAGAAAATCCTCCACCATTAGTGGGATAATCTTAAATATTCCGTAATCCTTTTCAGCAACGGAGCAACACAATGTTGAATGAGCTGATGGATATGGCGCTATAGAAATCCACATTTCATTTCATTTCAAAGTCGCTTTGGTGGCTTAATTTATCAGTATTTTCAGAGTTCACTGAGTTAATTTACAATTGCGAATTTTGAGGCCCAAGAAGATTGAAGGTGTACCGTAGTCATCAGAAATCAAGTGGAAATATAATATTTTTAAGACCTCTTACGTAAAAATTTCTTTTTAAGTAATGAAACCCTCAGAGCACTTTTCCTAATTGAATTTGGACTCCTGCCGTCAAAGCTTTCTTTTTCCGCGCCCACTTTTCATCTTACTTCCGTTACACGAAAACACTCTCACGGCGGTTATAGACTGTTTCACACATTCTGTTGTTTATTAAATTAATTGTTATATTTCGGTTGGTGATTGGTTGAATATTGCGCTTTTCCTCAGCGTATTCTAGATCCGGTGCGTATTAAGTGTTGTCATATCTTTGATGTTAGCACGCGCCACACAAGTTTCTGCTGCCCTGGAATAAAGGTAAACTGAACGCGTTTAAGAGATTTTTTTTCGTTTTCTCGTTGTAATCTAGGTTGAATTTAGGATTGGGTGAGAATAGTTCGTACTGCCGGAGGACGTTTTCTTACTCATGAAATGGGAATACGTTCTCATTTTAACGTAGAACCGGTAAGGTTAAAATTGCTCCTTTGCACGATCTACAGGCCCGTTCACACAGGCGATTTTTGTCAAGGCAACTCGATGCAATTTTTGTCGCGCTAAGGTTGCAACTTCAAGATCGCACTAGTAAACCAGGTGCGATTTTCAGTGCGATTTATCGCCGCGATATCGTAGGGGTTCGAACATGTTTCAAACTCGATGCAATTTTGCTGCGACAAAAATTGCATCGAGTTGCCGCGACAAAAATCGCCTGTGTAAACGGGGCTTAAGGCAGAACGGTATTGTCATAGAGCCATGTGATCTCTGTCCGAGAAACTTTCTAAGTTAAGTTGATAATTTGCTTTTAGTAAAGCGGCGAAAAATACACTAAGAAACAATTGCAGTGGAATTCGTCCTTACAATCGACAGCCACTAAACCATTTGTTCGAGAGCTTCATTAATGTCATGCCTTTTGAATTATTAGTGTTTAAGCCGGCTTTCCCTTTTCTTGTCTGAATGAATGAAAAATTTATTTATTACACGATAAAAATATCACCACAATAAAAGAAAAAAGAAATACATCGCATGTAAAATTTTCTATTTACTGGTCTTCATATTTGCCGTGTGGGAGTTCGATGAAGAAAACCATTCATTATTATGCTTCCCTTGAAGGTGTCTAAAGATTTCATAGTGCGAAGATCGTTCCACAGAGAAGCTCCGTTGTAACTGAAGCTGCGCTTCAGGTAGTCAGTTCTTGGCTTCGATAGATATGATTTTTGTGTGGCGTCGCGAGAAACAAAAAGACAAAGTTTTTGGAGTGAACATGTTACATTAAGATAAACAGGGGTGAGCTTATTAACACATTCATAAATTAAATTTGCCTGCATAGCAAAAAGCTATTTCATGAAGCCAATACTGTGAAGACATCACTTTTCTTGATAAAGTTAAATTTCAATGTAGCTTGCGTACTGAGTCAAAAAAACATGAAATCTGTAACCAGAAACATCTGCTCAATTGGTCTACGAAGTTCCAATGTATTTTAATGAACCAAGTAAAACTCAGATTACAGTCTTCACAGTATGAAACTATATTTTAATTCTCGGTTTTCTGACCTCTTTTTTCATAAATAATAACGGAATTTTCGTCATTTAGCAGTACAAAGAAATTAGAGTAAATATTCTGTACTATCAGAACATGAAGGTAAATACGGAATAGACGAACATATTCATAAAAGGCACCTTTTGTAACATTTCAATCTATACACAGAAAAAAAAATTCCAGGTCAAAAATATACCATATTTCAGGGACATTTTGAGTTAAAAGCAAGTTAACGCAAGAAAATAATTCATTGTATTTCACTTTCATTAATGCCTACGACCCGTTTGCGTATTTGACTGGGTTGGACTTGAATAGCGAGCAAAGCCTGAAGTCGTGTGAGACGACTTTGGTATTGTGCGTTAAAATTTGAACTTGCCACGCAGTTTACACTGAATTCGTTCGCCAACGCCTTGCAAAGATAAAAATAATTTACCACCCTTTTTCTTCTGATAAGTGCAAGTTAATTTCTTTTCTTTCAAAAGAATAGTCAGTTAATATTCTTCTGACACAAAGAAATTTGAATTTACTATCCATCTACCATGTATTTCCGCTAAGAATAATAGTCCTAATATACACAATAGTTTTTCACACATTAATTTGCGCTGTTCACCGATGTCCTTCGCTTGTTTGAAATGACCAACTAGACAACGAAAAGGTAATTAATCCTTTATGAACCATCTGTCAGCCACAAGTGGCCCACAACAAACTGGATGATCTGCGTGTGATCAAACTTTCAATTCAAATATATCTCAAAGCACTAAACCATCGCCCTGAAATTTGAAAATATTACTATCTCTTAGTGTGTTTTTGTGTCCTATAGTAAGTCTTTGAAAGGGGTTCACAGTTCACTGACAAAGCGCAATAACGTAATATTTCCAACTGACAATTATTGAAACGTTTCACCATTCGTAATTTTTTTCCATCCGATTTTGACACGTTTAATGAGTCTCGGCGAGTTTATTCTCTCATTTTCAATCAGTATTATATTGCCAAGGAGAGGCCGTACTGTTATTAACCAGCATGAAATCATTGCTGAAAACCACGCACATAAACCAAGTCTGAACTTATCTGAAGCGCGTTTCCTCAACATGGTCATCAAAAGCTGAAATGACTCAACGTTTCTCTTCCATTGCCTTAGCCCCAAATTTCATACTCTAGCGCCATTTTGGCATTATTTCTGACAATTTGTTGGAGCGCGAAGACTTCTTGGTAGTCCTTTAATATCAGCACCTGTTCGATTGACAAAGTATTGATATGATAAACAGCAACACAGCCTACAATTTGAAATTGTATTGTTGGCTCATCCGGGAGCAAACGCCGGTGCTGTCCCAAAGCTTGTAAACCTATTAATAGAAGAACTCTCCTCACTATCGAAACTTTGCAGCTACCACTTATGGGTGAAGCTGC
The DNA here is from genome assembly GCA_022496165.2 of Catalaphyllia jardinei. Taxonomy (NCBI): domain Eukaryota; kingdom Metazoa; phylum Cnidaria; class Anthozoa; order Scleractinia; family Caryophylliidae; genus Catalaphyllia; species Catalaphyllia jardinei. The sequence continues at coordinate 21,295,214 of CM042754.1, read as the reverse complement.
CGATTAAGGTAAGATTGCCTTGATGAAAATTATGACATTGTTACGCAATCTATAATAGCACTCTATTAAGCCTCGATCTTAAGGCTTCAAGACGCTACAAGCTACGCCATTTCAGGTACTTAGCATGTAGACATATCTTTAAGGGTAGCAACACTACTAGCAACAATTTAATCTAAACCAAAACACGATCACTGAAAATACGTCTGCAAAGTTTATAAATGCATAGATTGAATTGGCGCACTTCACTGCGGCATTCAAGAGTAAGGTGGATGAAAGATGGTGAAGCTACAGTAAAAATATATAGCAGACGAAATGGAAATTATCACGCAGGTATACACCTTATTCCAAAATGGCCGCAATTTTAGTATTCTTTTGTTTACTTGCAAATTAGCCCTTGTTGCCTCGTTTAAGGGAAAATACTCTTTTGAATTTCTAGTTTAAGAACGAGGCAACAAGGGCTAATTTGCGAGAAAACTAAAAAATACTAAACTGGCGGCCATTTTGGAATAAGGTGTATAACGAACGGTCATCTCAAACAGACAAAGTTTCCTATTTCTTATTTACTTTCGGAAACACAAAGTTTCCTTAACTGACCGCAACACGTTCTTTAAAGTTTGCAGCCGGTTAGATTCCGATGTTGAATCAAGACATATTTTGTCTAGTTATCTTTAATTAAAGGGGCTCTGTCGCGGCATTTTGAGTATCGACAAAATTACCATTAAATAGAAGGAAACCTGAAAATAATACTTTACAAAGTGGAAAAAATACCAAAGAGAGAACAATAAAATCATAAAGGAACAAGGATGGTAAAGGAAGGAGAAGACTGACGCGGATTACAAACAACGAATTTGAAAAATTTAGGCTACACTTTTCAAACCGTTTAACCGTGGCGTAGCTCCTTTAAGCTTTTGGTTGCTGTCTTCTGTATGAAATCTTCATTTAATGAAGGGAGATGAAAAATTAAGGAGTCAGCAAGGAGTGATATTGTTGAGCTAATTATTACAATGCACAGTAAAAATAACCCAAACATTTTTCTGTTTATGCGAGTTTCAGGATAATTGCTAAAATACCAGTGCACCTCTTTGAAAACCTGACTTTCTTGTAAAAAAGCAATCTCTTTAGCTAAACCATCTTGATTCAGTTTTGCGATATTTAAACTTTTGACTGTTTCAATTCACGATAACAATGCAAAGAACCACAATGTACAGATTTCCTAAATAGTTTATTCAGTTTGCTATAAGCATTTGAACTATGAGAAATCCTTTACGAAATCGTCAAGATAAACACTAAAATTGAACAAACGCTAACCGGTAAAATCGTTGTCCTGGTCAGTATTGAACATGACAATGGTGTTCTAAAATGACATATTAATACCTCAGACAAAAAGAGGGGCGAAATTGAACAAAAATTGAATGCCTGCCATTTCTGTTATAGCTATTGGTTGTCTGCTAGACACGACACAATTAATCCGCCGCACTATCAAGGGCACCAAACGACTGGTTCAGTTTCTTAAATGCTTTAAAACGTGTTGGCTGTTTTAGGGTATCTAGACCGTGGACTAATTTTACGCTGCGTGATAAAATGTTTATTTGTCCGTCCGTCCTAGGGAAACTTGAATCTCGAATTAAGGCTTCTGTCGTCTATATCTTCGTGAAACATTATAGGTCTTACTGTCTTTCCGAAAATACTTTCAGTTTCGGTGCTAAAAAAAAATACATTTTCATCAATCCGAAAACTAAATGTACAAGACTCATATCACGCAAATTAAGTCGAGGTGACAATTCTCTTCAGAAAATTGGGTCGGGGGGGGGGGGGGAATTAAAGATTCACCGGAACAATCAGTTGGGTGCCCTGGTACTAAAATTAATATATTTCTGGGGGCTCAGTAAAAGCTCTCCCCGCGCCTTGTTGAACATAATTGATTTCTTTAGACAAAACCATTCGACTACATCAATTTGGCGTTTTGAGCAATAACCTGAGAACCACAATTTCCCTTATACAACAAACATCTTTACGCAGACACTACTGATTGAGCGACTGTCTGTGATCGACAGTTTTTCATTGACTGAGTTAAAAGGTAACTAGTTAGACATGGCTTTACTCGGCCGATGGCATTTTCATTGAAGTCGAGTCTCACAAAGCAATTAACATTATTGCATTCGCATTTTGCACAATTGTTTCTGCGCCTACAATAACCTGGCTGTCAACGCATAATCATAAGAAGCTTTGTATTCGGTGAAATATACATGTCGTTTGACTATATTTAACATTTCGAATAAAAATGAAAGTTCATGATATTACCTTTATGTTGCAAGCTCTTTTTGTCAAATCTCGCCGCTCACAGACCAATAGGAAAAGCACGGGAAATAACTTGAGGAAACAGTTTCAAAGTCATTACTTTTGCATTTCATACAGTTAGAAGAACGATTAAGATTTCTCTATTGTTCATGGTTTTGTTGTCAGTGAGCGTATCGTGCAGGCTTACTCTGCGACGGAGCTTGGAGGAACTTCTACAGAGGTAAATACTTAGTCTGTATTATAACTCCTGACTGTATTATATTTAGACTGAGTTACCAGTAAAACGAAATTCTTTATTGCGCGGTTTTTTTTTTAAATGGCCACTCCCAACATTTGACGGGTTAATTCACTATCAGGTTTCTTTCCTTCTTGTTTTCTTAAAATTGTCGCAGTTCCACAACCGATGTTTCAAGCCGTGCATAGAAATCCTTGCTTTGGTTTTTATACAATAGACACAGTTTCCACAGTGATGTCGACATTGCCAAAATGAGTCAAAACACAACAGGTGATACGATTCTGCAATGGTCATCAGCCGTTTAAGCTAAAAAGAGCATGCCCTAAACTTCGAGGGCCGTCAGTGTAAGAGATGTGTAATTATAAGTGTGGCAAGAGATCCTGTCCGTCGACAACCTGTGAACTTTTTGAAAAAGAATATCCTTATCTTACTTATCATAATTCAAGAATAAAATATAGATTACTTCATGGAAAGTGCACGCGTACGGTATTCACGTACGAGCTGTTGACGTATCAATGAACGAGTGAGTTTCCTGATGCAAAAACGAGTGCGTAAATACCGTACAAAGCACTCTGCATGCTGTAATTTATTTCCTTTAAACTTACTGAGATTTTCACCCTCAATTAGATTTTCACCCTTCATTCGGCACAACAAATGTCGTTATGTTTTTATTCCGTCTGAGTGCAAGCACTTTGTCGCTTCTACGAATGTTTACCTCGTCATCAGTCAACGCCTCAGCTGCGTTTGGTTTGTTTCCCTTGCTTTGCTATTTTGTGAGTCGTTTGCTTCGAGCTTCCAGACATTTCCTTGCTTGGTAAAACTCTTTGACGTCGATAATGCTCACGGCATATTTGCCTTCTTTAAAACTTTTCTGCCGGTGATTTATAGCTAATTTGCGAGAAAACTGGAGTAAACTTGTGGAAATTCTACAAGGAGGCGCCGACAACAACGTGAACGCGCTGCGAGCTGACTGATGCATTTTGACAGCTGATTTCTGATTGGATGAAACGCTTTTCCCACGGATGAGAAAGTCGTTTCGCGATTGTGATTGGATGAAGAAACTTCTGTAGGAGTTTTTCATACGATCGAATCTATTCGAACGGAAAATCTCAGTAAGTATGAAATAAAATAGGTTTCACTTGATGCAAATTTTTTTTCTGTATTATTGCTATTGTAGCCTGTAATGCCATGAGGCTGAACAAAACCTGTTCACCAATGATAAAAATAATGTAAAAATGTTGGGTTTACCTCGGTGTAAGAACCTGTGAACTTTTTCTTTGTTTTGTAGCTATTGTTAGGGTTAGGGTCTATTATGTTAACTTCTTTGTTTTCTTTGTTTTACGTCACTTGTAAGTTTCACAGGTTCTTACACCGAGGCAGAGCCAAAATGTTGCTAGCCGCCTTAGCAGGTTTACAAAAATACCATAATACGCTTAGGTCATTTGTAAAGTGTACTTAAAGCGATCTTTAGTTTAATAGGAAAATGCGAATTTTTCTGTCGGTTGCTATCAACTTTATCTTGTTTCAATTTGCATTTTAATATCTTAATTGAAAAATCTCTCTTTGAAGTGCAAACACTCGTAGCCATTTAACAGAAGCATTTGTCCTTGTAGATGTGTCTGACAGGATGAACGTATGATAGCTTGTGTGCGGCTTAAGACAAGTTAACACATCCATCCTCTTCACATGAGGTGACTTTGGTATAAAGATTAGCTCTATCTTGAGAAAATGTAGCTCAGGTTTTTTAATGCAAAATTAATTATCTTGGAGCGGCAACTTCTACATCTTCGTGGCCTAAATCACATGGTAGCGCGAGTTCACTGAGTTCTTTCGCACTGAATCTTATAACAAAATCCTAAATTTAATTTATTTTCATGCTGAAGATGTTAACACGTTCTTCGAAAAGAAAAAAAATCAGCAAATGAACTGTATTAAACATTTACTTGAATTGGAAATGCGCCGCGCTGATATTGTTCCCCGACAATTCAAACTTAACAAAACACGGCATATTTTTTTCAATAAATATACAAGAGGAGAACATTGTTTTCAAATGAGAATTTTACAAAGTTTGCTTCCTGTGTTCATGTCCTGCAGGGGACAAAATTCGCCGACTCACACCTCTCCACAAAAGTAAATCTTTAATATATTAATCATAATAATGCTGCAAGTTAAACAAAATTTGAATTTAGTTAAAACGCATGCAGTGTTTTGAAGAGGTTACTGTTTATATTCTTGTGGAAACGGAACCCGTGTTTAGCCAATGTTGATGAGTGTGGGTCAGTGCGGTGTAAAATCTTCTCCGATCCTGGCACATTAAATGAAGCACACCATTATTAAGCATTTTTCTTCAATATTTATGTTTTACAAGGCTAATACTTTGAAAGATACTTAAGGAAAGACACTGGACACGTTTTGTCGTTCCATGGACTGCGAGGAGGTAGATGTCTACAGTACCATTTACACAACAGGTATTCATTAAATATGCAAAAACAAAAAAAAAAAAACGAATTGCCCTTAAATTCGGTACCCAATCAGTTTTAAATGGAATAAAACTTGTTAAGTCAAAATTTTTGGATGGATGTTTACCAGATGTCAAACAGTGGTTTCTTCTTTTACCAAAATGTTAATTTCTTCGCTAGAGTGATACAGAACAGAAATTAATCAGCAACACAGCACGGAAGCGTAGTGTGTACCAATAGAAAACAAAGAAAAGTTGTTTTCTACCGACAAGACTGCTGTGCTTCATCGTGTGCTTTTAGAAACTTGCGCATTAAAAGTTCATCTTCATTCTGAGGTTATAAGCTGATGCTGTGAGCACGTCTGTTCATGTTTTTCAACGTATCCTTCGTCTATTCACAGCGAAGCTCGTGATATAGGAAGAAAACGTGTCAAAGTTGCAGTCGGGGTGAATTCAATTGAGGCAGGTATGTTTTCAGCTGCTTCGCGCTGTTTACTTATGACCTGACTTAGAATGCTTTTCCGTTGCCTATCTTAATTCAAAGACCGCCTTTTTATATTTTTCGCTGATTTGTCAAGCAGATCTGAATCATGAAATCACTTCTAGTCACTTTTTTCCACTACCTCGTGTTGAAAGGTGTTTCGGTTTATCACAAGTCAGCCAATGACTCGAACATTATATTGTCAAGAATTATAATTGAAAAATGTAAGCCAATTTCACGGTAAGCTGAATTCTATTTATGAACAACCGCCTTAAATAATTTCAAATTTTAATTGACAAAAGAAAATAATGTGTAAAGGTTCCGATACGTGACTTTGGCCTAATGCGTCTACCAGAAGACCTGTTATACCAGCCGACATAACAAGTTGTTTACAATTCACAAAAGGCGTGAAATCTGCAAAACTTGATCTATTCATGATATCCTAAATACACAAATCCATGGACCAAACAAAAAACAAAACCTGTGTTGACATAACGTAAATCTTCGCCCTCCCCACTCCAAAAATAAAATACATATCGCCAACACAGACCGCTTGTAGGGGAAGTTAAAACAAATCTCTGCGTCAAAGAAAAAGCAACGAAGGAATCAGTGAAGCATTTTAGGAAGCAAATAAAGCAATGACTGCAAATAAAAACAATAATTTTCCATTGTGCTTCGTAACAATGAAGATTTTGACAAAATCTCATTTTGTTCGACCTCGTATCGGTATCGTTCTTGTGAAAAAGTTCTATGAAAACGAAAGAGACAAAATCTGTTTTATGAAAAAAGGGGAACGGCTTGATAGAGGCATCAGTTTCAGAACGAAGTATGTCGTTTTTCTAACAATGGGATCATAGACTTTTGGCAAAACTGTTTTAAGGCAGCACAATCTGCAATCTACGCAAACAGCGGGGGTTTTACCAAGAATGAGGTATTCATTTAAATAACTGCACGTTATTCGAAAATTAAACAAGGAATAGAGTGTGCACATAAATAAGTACCTTGAGAAATAAGCGAACCCACAGCAAAGTGTAGGTATTCTTTTATAAGATGTGATAGTACCACAGATTTTTGTTGTGACAAACGGAAATTCCAACACAATTTACTTGACCTTTAATCTTTAAACACTTCTGAGCTGAAGAATTCTTGTCACTTAAATTTTTCGCAAGCAATTGGTGATTTCATCCTCAACATATTACGCGCGGCGTTTATACAGTTTACTTTAAATATTAGGATAAAATTCACATTTGGATATTGTTTATTGTGGACCACGTAAAGACCTCCGAAACGGACGATAGATACATTAGATGTGCATTATGTGTTATCTTATTTATTATTTTATTTACTTCGAAAACGCTATCTAGGTTTTTTTTTTAAAATATAAATTTATTCGTATATATCGTAGCATATACATGAACAAATGCACCAGTGAATAAATACTTCCAGGCTGACCAATTTAATTCGTGATCGATTTCATGTTTATCGCTTTTAATTTACACCACTGAGGAAGCATTTCAATAAACATGCTAAAAACAATTACTTACATCGTTCGAATGATAATATTTGTTTTCTCCAGAAAAAAGTCATATTCAAAACAGGCTCCAAACACGTGTCAAGAAAACAATAATGAAAAACAATGTTGCCGGGAAAAACAATGTTGCGAATTATAGCCGTCAGCATAAGAAAAATACTGATTACAATTTTTTTTCTTTTAGTGTCATTTGTTAACACCAATAGTATTTAGCTCTGCCACAATCGATTACCATGTACTCTAGGGAAAAAAAGCCTCAAATTTTACGAGTGCGCAACATCTTTATCGAACCGGGTTATCGATCTAACCAGGTCCGGTAAAGAAACAAAACGAAACATTGGTACTGCAAACGTCGGTTGACCAAAACAAGATGCCAAACCTTGAAAGGTGCGTTCGAGCTCAGTGTTTTTAAACGTTTTGATGATTTTACTTTTTTATTTTTTCAGGGTCGCAAGTATCGGGACAGGTGGTCAGGTCGTTTCAATGCGATAAATGTAAATAGAAGTTGCAGCTCACGTAACCGAGTGGGAGATCATCACATCAGTTGAGAGAATGTGGCATGTTTTACCGGTAATGGCACGCATGTAAACATGGTTTCCGCCCTCGAAAACGTTTTGGCGAAGCCTTTAGGCGTGGGACTTCAAATGCTACTCTAGATGCAACAGGAAACAAATTATACACCAAAAGGAAACGATTGATTATTTGAGGCGCCCTTAGAGTATCCATAGAGATGACCTATCACGATATATTCTGGTGAATATACCATACCAATAAGACCCTGGCATCAAATCAAAACAAGAGTATTCGCGCTTGTGAGCGAGGAAGCTGGAAGTCTCAGCAAGGATAAAATACGATTTTGTTAACACAACTACCCACGGGGTTACCCTGTGAAAATTACTCACGGCATTTTTCTGTATACTTGTTCGAGGTTGTTATTAATAGGTCAAACCTCATTTCTTGTACGGAGAGGAAATTAAATCGCCTACACATTGGGCTGGATCACTTGATCACTACAAAAAAGCGAAAGGTTTGCTAGCTGGTGTGATACAACACGACCGACTATAAAGAAGCGGCAATGCAGACAGAAGACACACGCTCATCGGTAGCCATCGCCATCCAGGCGGCGTTCCTGCTCATCATTATCCTTTCTTCTCTCATAGGAAACACGCTGATTATTCTTGCCATCTATCGAAACCACAGCCTTCGAAGCATCACTAGCGTTTTCATAGCCAACCTGGCTATGGCAGATTTTCTTCTGGCACTTCTTGGAATGCCGTTCACCATGGCATCGTCCATCACATATGACTGGGTCTTTGGGCAAGTATGGTGCACCATCAACGGTATGCTCAATTCCATCTTCTGTATCGCTTCTATGCTGTCTTTGGCAGCTGTCTCGATAGACAGATATGTTGCAATTATCAAGCCACTACAGTATCCCCTTATCATGACCTCTCGAGTGGCCCTGGCCATGATATCGTACGTGTGGCTACACGCGATCACTCTTGCCTTTCTGCCTGTCTTCGGCTGGTCCAGTTACATCTATATCACGAACGAGTCGATCTGCACCGCAGACTGGGGTTCAGACATCCCTTACACGTTATTCATCTTCGCTTCGAGCTTTATCGCGCCTCTCATAGTGATGGCGTTTTGCTATTTTCACATTCTACGTGCTGCAAGGAAGCAATCACAAAAAATCACACCTCGCGTTGGAGAACTCAGAGAAGAGACCTTGCAAACGATTGTTGCAGTGCCGGTAGCTTTTGGCACCGTCAGTTCGAATGTGGCAGCCAATTCACCGTCGGCGACGGAAAAAGCCAAAGAACGGGAAGCGAAAGAAAAGTTTAGGAGAGACACAAGGGCTGCAAAAACGCTTCTTATCGTGATGGGAACATTCATGTTCTGTTGGGCACCACACTTCATTGGGATGACTTGTTTACTTTTTCCAAGCTGCAAGTGGCCAGATGAATTCTTTGCGACTACAACATGGCTGGCCATGTTGAACAGCGGCTGCAACCCGATCATTTATGGGGTAATGAATAAAAAATTCCGAGAAAGTTTCAAAGATATAGTAATGTGCAGGAGAACAAGAGCAAACAGATTTTATAGTCATCGGGAGCCAAGCAGCAGTTCCTGACATCTTTGCGGGATTGCATTCTACAATTGAACGTTTTCAGACTCGGTTTTGAAACTCCAGTGAGCATAGCATAATTTACAACGTAATTTAACCAGGAACAATTTCTAATGAATACTCTTAGAAAAAGACCAGTTAGATGCTAAGCTTTTAGTCAGAGTACTGAAAGACGTCCAGTAAAGCTTGTGACTAACGTTGAGAGCTGAAAGATTGTGGTCATAAGGATTAGGGACGGATATATGAGAAGACTAGGCAAAACGTTTCGCTGGCGCAGGTCACTCAAAACCAGTCTCCAGTCTCCAAGTGAAGTTCCTCCATGACAAAATGTCATCCGCTCATCTCTGTCGATTAGATTTTCTTCCTATTAGGGGGATAAATACAACGACGTATATCACTGGTCCTTTTGCTGGACTCGATACTAAGAAGAGATCACATTCTGTCGTCGATAAATTATTATCCTTAGACTAATTGAACGTACAATTCGGTTTAGCAACAATACACAAAAGTTAGAAAGAAATTGGCTCGATATCGACTGTGCTACCATCTTCACTTCTATTCATGTAATCACTTCATTAAAAGCTCCATACGTAATTCCGGCCTTCTTAACAAAACTCTAAAAAAATAAGAACAACTTATTATAGGTCTATTATGGCGGCTTTTTGACAATTTCCGGCACATTCACGGCCTACTTAAAACTGGCGACACTTTCCTTTTCGTTTCGGAGATGGGCAATTTATTTGTCTTATACATAAGAAAGCGACATCAGTTTCCTGCGGGGCATAGAATTAAAGGTAAACATACACGATAAAATAAAAAGAACTTTCATTTGAATTGCTAAATTTCGAAGTTGTCGTTTAAGGAGTCGTCAGCGAGAAGGAAAATAAACGATTATTAATTAGTGAGGAACACTGAAAAGCGTGCGAGATAAAACGTTTTGGGTTATCCTTGGACAGCTTTATGAGCTCTTTCTACTAACAAGGTAAATGACTGCGAATCTTCTTACTTCACAACCAAAGCTAAATAATGCCATCAACTAAGTTTAGCCTTTTGGACTGCTAAGTAACGCAACGTGGTCAGGGGCACCCAACGAGCAAATCAAGCAAAAAAACCTTTGAGGGATATTTCTAGGCTCCTTGCAATGTTTAAAGACTGTTTAAAGAGTTGTTTTGATCAGCTAGAAAAATTTGATCTGTTCGGATTTCTTAGCTGAAAATAGAAGTGCCCGAAAATTTTAGGGAATGAAATCTTCATTTCAGAATTTGCTAGCTGAACGGTACCTTCGAAGAACGTCTCTGCGAACTATTTGCTAACCCGAAAATGCTAGGCGACCTTTTTAAGAGCCAAACCTGCAAAAATATCCCTTGCGAAAATCTAAGGGACCATTTCCCCCTGGAAATCCGTGGTTGCGAATCTTTTAGGTGATGTTTTAGTTAGGAAATCAGTAGCTTTTCGTCAATGCATTATCCGAATGTCTTAGAACGAGTAGACTCTCCCGAACAGATATTTCATCGAAGTTTCTCGTTGGGTGCCCCTGCGTGGTTTCTTACTTCAATCGTGTTGTAGCCGAGACTTCGACTTTTGGGTCGTCGATAGTTTATCTATGTTTGTTGTGTATAACTCTCTCGTTGCTGATATATTTGCCTATAGCCGACTATAAAAATCTTGAGACGTAAAATCTTGTTCAATTTCCGATTTGAAAAGGTTCAAATAAATAGCTTATTCGACAATCCATCCCCTTCCAGTCAACTTGCCGCCTCGTTGTCTGAACGCTGATGAAAAAAAAACCCCTCCGGCTTGTTCTGTTAATCTTGAAGGTCTTAACCATAATGTTGCTAACGAAGAGATCCTCGCCATTAGACCTCAACTTCTGCAGAAAGCTTGACAAAAACAGTTTTTAGCGGGATTCCCACCCAAGACCGAGGTGATTCCGCTGCAAACTCGGCTGTTTACATTTTTTTTTGTTTATCATCACCTATTTATCACTTGGCGTGTATGTAAAATAGATCTCGCACTTCTCCAGTTTCTCAGGGGCTTTACAACTCAGGGGTACAGTTGCACCGGAATCTCAAAGGTCACGGGTATGAATCCCTTCCCAATTTTCTCCAGGCTTTGCTTTCAACCACTAACGTTCCGCAGCTGTTGTTGTTGTTGTTGTTAGAACGTCGCCCAAAATTACATACAGAAGTGCCAAATAATCAAAATGAATAGCCTAAATGCCGAATAAATAGAATGATTTAGTCATCTTTCTTGATTCAGCAGAATAAACAATGAGGTAATAAGAGATTGATGAAGGGTTCTGGTAACATTGCAGATTATATTTTTTAAAGCTTTGTCTTTTTTTAAATGGAGAAATATCTAATGTCTTTTATGTGCGGTTCATTTTCTGTTAACAAAATATGCCAGTTTTTTCTCCTTGCAAAGCTCTGGCACTACATGTATGTTTATCAACTGGATAATCACAACTGACATATCTTGACCACTAAACTAAGTAAATAGGGATTAGCTCAGTATCTAAATCAGTTTTTATGTGATAATCGTTTCCATGCACGATATCCCATTTACCTTCATCCTTTTTTTATATATTCCCGCTGTAAAGCAAACAACATTGTTTAAATTCATTAAAATACGCAAAGCCCTTAAGTTACACAGTTGAAAATTTGATTTGGTTCTCATGAAATAACACTTTTCTCGACAGCATTTACCGACGTTTCACCTTGCCAACATTTAACCGCTAATTAGATTTACTCTATATCAAAACTCGTGTAATATTAAACGGATAACCCCCCTTAACAATACTATCAGCCCCGCGTTATCTATTTGCCCTTTCAGTATCATATTATTTACCTCACTGAAGCGTCATCCGATTAGCCAAAACTACGTAAAACCAACACCCCAAGCAAATATTGTCGTTTCGTACAATACACATATTTATGCTGCATTTAGAGCTCATTATTTATTTATCAGAGTAAATGTTGAGATATAAATCAGAAACCTTTCTTTTGTGTGGATAAGTTCTTTATCTAACCTCCTTATATTTCAATGAATTCGTATTCAGCTATCAGCGCCTGAACTCCAGGAATGCGCGGAGTTTCACAGCTGGTTTCAGTATCATACAACACTACACTCTAGGGAATACCTCTTCTCTAGGGGTAAAAAATCAAACAAACAAAACAAATAAGCAAAAACAAAAGAACAAACAGAAAACAGAGACTCCGACTCGTTCAACCGAGGGGCAATCATATACATTCTGGCAAAGATAAAGTTTCCCATTTTCACCTTTTGCCACAAAATGCAGGAGTTCACATTCTGCAAATTTCATCAGTAAAAATGTTCTGTCCAGTATCTCGATTACGCTCACAATTAAATTATTTGCATGATATGTACTTTTTAGCGCGTGCGTGGAACTGACCCATTTTCAAAGACTAAATCCTCATATCTTTCTCCAAAATTTCCCAAACATTTTCCTCAGCACAACGTTAAGTGTTATTTCTGGCGAACGATCTTTATATAATGCTTATATAGTAATGTGGGTAATGATAAATAGATTATGACAATTAAATACTAGTTTTTGTCTTTTTGTGGGGTGGGGGGACAAAAATGGATTGCAGTCTATGTAAAGTACCAATTTACTGACAAAACAATACTTTCGGACAGACAAAAAGCACACACAAAAAATCACAAGATATGTAACTATGACATAGCTCTTCAGAAACCACACAAGCAGCAAAAGCTTTATTCAACGATTTACTGTTTCAGCCGGTCTTATTAGCAATTTAAAACAACAGAGCAGGGATAGCCAAGACGTGTAAACAGGCCTTACACTTCCTTCCTCGAGCCATATATCCGATTCAACGTCTTCACACCTTTAAGATCAGTGGAGGTCTGAGCATAAAGTTCTGCCCAGTGCAGAGCATTCGTCCCCAGAGTACAGAGATCAGGGGCACTTAAAGGAAGACCATCTGGGCGTGCGCAAAGGTTTCCCATTGTCAAAGCAGACTCCAACGTCGAAGGAAAGGGAAGATTCTGAAAAACAAAATGGCAATTAACCAGTGAGATTCGCTGTGAGCAATAACCGTTGTAACGTTATCGATGAAAAGAATGAAAATCAAATGGAACGGAAATTCGCGGGGAGATGGGTACTTCGCAAGTGTAAGGTGTTCCTAATTCCGGAAATTACGGAAAACACTGTTCTTTCGTCATTGAAAATTTCCGGACATTCAGAATCTTTCATCGAAATGATCTTACTAAACGCCCAAAAAGGCGGTAGACAACAGTCTTTCAGTCTATAGTGATCCGGTTGTCTAACCGCTAGCGGACGAATTTTTGCGACAGGACACTCCGGGTTCGGCGGTCGGGTTTAGCAATAAAGTACTCCTATTGTAGACCAATTCTCGTAAAATGACATTACTGAGGACGCGAAGGCGATCAACGATAGTGAGGAGGGTCTACATCTCTGAAAACTTTGTCGTTACAGCATGACAAATTTCACAAAGAGCCGCTACATTTGCAACAGAAATTTGCGACAAAACTAACAAACCTTGAACTCAAGCTGCTCAAGTTCCCTTAGCACTCGTTCTTCTTCCTCTGTTAGTGATTCCAAACTGGTGTCACTTGCCACGTATCTCAAATCGATTGGACGTTTTCCGTCTAGAGTCACCAAATCCTTAGTGTCTGTCTCAGTCGCTGGGACTGTTTTAACTTCGTCAGGTAGCCCGCCAAGGGTTGCTTGGTCATTACTAATCTCGCCCTGTTTCTCTCCCTCATTGCCGAAAATGTCTTTGGCATCCATTCCAGCCACTTCCACCTGTGACCCCGAATGCCCAGTAAGAGCAGCACCTTTATTTTCGCTTGACTCAGTTTGAGTACCATCTACAGGGTCACTTGAACAGTTCCTGTCCTGGCTTGTTGGAGCCCTTTCACTGGAACTTGGAGAAAAACCCAGCGGTTGAGCAACGTGCACAGGTTGAGCTTTCGCTTTCTTTTTTTTTTGGTTTAATTTGCTGCCAGCTGAGTTCATTTGGAAGAATTGCTTTGACCTCTTCAGCAACATTGCCTTTCTGATCTCAGTGAGGAGATCCCTCAGATTACTTACTTTCGCGTGATGATCTGAAAGCAAAACCTTTTGAACCTTTTCTAAGGCTGACTTCAAGTCTCGTTTCACAACACAATTACTCTTTGAAGACGAGAATGGCTCCTTTGTGTTAACTTTGCTTCTGCTGTCTTCATCGACAACAACCAGATCTTCTCCTGCTTTGGGAATTTCTATTCCGACTCTATCACTACTATAGTCGGAGATAGCCGAAGAATTTTGGAACTTGTTTGGCTCAGTATTCGGTGACAAATCGTCCACAGAGTCCTCCAGATTGGCCGACCTGTCGCAGTTGGAACCGCTCGTCTCGCTTTCCTCTTTAACCTCAACAGATACGTTTTGATGAAGTTGAAAAATTCTCAATATATTAGGGCATCTATACCATATTTCAAAAATCAGAGCTTTGTAGTAAAACGCGTGGAAATGCAGAAACAACTGCTCCACGCGTTTCTTTTCCTTAGACTCATCAGAGCTGTTCACACCGCACAGCTCATGGCTTAAACCGAGAAGATTTTCCAACGATTGACTCCCGTGTGGCAGTAAGATACAGCAGAGCTCCCGCTGCAAGACAAACAGGCAGTGCTTGCTGCAGTGAGACAGAGCCTGTAGCCAATATTGGCAAGCGCTGTAAAGATCGCTTCTAAGCGTCGATAACAGTCCAAGTGTTATCTCCAGAGAAATCCTAGATAAGATCTGAAAGGAAAGTGAAGAATGAAATGTTTTTAGTTCTGTATATGTTTTGCACCGCGACCACTTTCTCTTTGGTTTATGATTTCTTTTTGACATCTTGCCGTTTCTGTTCCAATTAATCGGCACGTGGTTAATTAGGCCTCCCACTATCACTCCTAAGTACACCCAAGCAAAAGAAGGGGGAGCTAAAATACATAATTTTCACTCGCCTTATGTTAAAAGCAATTAAAAAGCACCACACTATACTAACCTCAAGTGTAGTTTCAGTTCCAGTTGAGATAGTTTCATAATAACTTTTGAGTGTTTCATACAGAGAAGCTACCAAGTCATGCTTAAAGGCGCCGGAATGATACCAAGCCTCTAAACCACACACAACAAACCACTTCCTGGAATTGTTGTTAGCTATCCAAGGCGAGTTACTAGTTACATCCAGATACGAATACTTTTCTAGAAGAAAGAGGAACGTTCAAGTCTACGAATTTCCAGACGCTAAAAAACGTATCGAGATAAAGGAAACTCACCAATGCTAGATTGAAAATAACTGAAACCTATAATAGCCATTAGTATATACTAAAACAGTGGATAGCGTTGAAGGCGCGCGCTGACCGGCTAGACAAACTCCAACTGGCCTTTGCTATTTACCTCCGAGCAATTCGAGAAAAAATGGCGTCCCGGTTTGCATCTGTGAAAAGTGAAGAAATCATCCAAATTATTTTTTGTGGTGTATGTTATCTCACTGTTTTAGTATATACTAAAACAACTGTCCGCCTCAGTGTCGGTGGCTAGCGCTGGATATTTACCCAGCCACTTCGAATAGTTGTAAACTATTACAGTAAAGTAACGTTAGCTACCGATGGCGAGCACAACAGTGGGATTCCAATATACATGCAACATGCAACATACCACATACAACATACCACATGCAAAATGCAACATACAACTGTAACATGCAGCATGCAGTATGCGGAATGCAATACACAATGAACACAGGCTGGGGTTGCGTTTTTCAACTTACTTGGTCAATCTTGTACTTTGAAATCCCAAGTTTCAATTCAATTCAATTTTAATTGAAACTCTCACAAACATGAATTTTACAGAGGTGTTAGAAAAAAATAGAATGCAGTCTAAACAAACGAAACGAACTAGCAAGTTCGTGCCGCCACAGAAACAGATACCTACTCAAGAACTTTGTAATAAAGTAACGCAATATTTTGTAACATGCGCTTTCTATGATAAGTTACGTTATTAAATTTCATATAGCATCTGTTTTTACATCTCGTAGCAACTGTTTTAGAGTTCGCTTTTAATTGCCAGTTCTTGTAATAGGCCATTTTACAGTTGTGTGCTTAGTTACCTGGCCATGAATGCAAGCGAGGCTGGAGTTGATCTTGCTTTGATACCGACCTCTCTGCTTTTCTCGTGTAAATGCAAACTAGTTAGCATAAGAACAACTTGATTTGCACAATAAAATTAGTCAGGTCTATATCAAAACAAGGTCAACCATCCAGCCTTGCTGCCATTCAGAGGCCAGGTCACAAAGCCGACAACTGTAAAATGGTCTATTTAACGGTCATTCGTTATTGCCTGATGAGTATGGTCATTCTTTGACCATACGAAACAGCGTTGTACCAATAAAACGATGAACTGAAATTTTGCTACCATTGATCACTATAATATATACAAATTACATAATAGAAGATGATAAATAG
>CM042754.1:21266092-21273592 GCA_022496165.2 Catalaphyllia jardinei | reverse complement strand
CAAACTTCAATAAGTAGAGTTTATGATCAGCTCTGGTGTAAACAAGTTCTTCTCACTTGTAACTTATTATTAAACGAATATGGTAATAAGTAGTCTTCCAGGAAGACTAAAAAGAAAAAGAAAATACGCTGTAAAATTTTCTGTTTTCGGCAGTCTCGAGGAGAGCATTTGACTTCAGTTACGACTTTTTGTACACAAGCTGGGCCGGGTTGTTCGAAAGGCGGTTAACGTTAACCCAGTATTAAACGTTAACTCAGGCATTGTTTTTTCTTGTTTTAAAATGTTTTTCACCTCTAACGTTTGGTGTAATTTGAAATTACTACAGCTTAAATCTGCAGGGCAGACAATATAAACAGAACATTTCATCAAAAAATTACAAAACTGAAATCAAAATTCCCGCTAACCTTAGGTTAGGTTAATCAGGCTTTGAACAACCCGGCCCTAGTCTCATATTCATACAAAACCGCAAAATTAATTCCGTGCTAAACGTTTGTTATCGCAACTAAAATTACTAAAGCTAGTAAGAGAATTAAAAAAAAACTACGTAAATGGAAGTTGAACTCTTATCCTACTAAGCCATTAAACTTGAAAATACGTATTTTTGTCAACTCGCAATCGCACTTGGACATTGTAAGAGGAGTGTTGAAGACGAACAGTTTAGTTAGAACATTTGGAAATGACGGCCATGTACATATCTGTTACCAAGAGGACTGAGAGAAACAAGCCATTCCGTCAGCTGCTTGCTGTTAGCGGCCATTTCGAGCGCTCCGCCCAGATTTCCTTTCCAAATCTCCAACTGAAGCTTGTAATCAAGGTTACCACTCTCCTTGTGGTGCTGACCTGCACGAGAACGAGGCAGAGAACAGAGTATCAAGTCAGAGCTCAGCTGGCCAATCAGTTGAAGGAACAACGCGTGGGTACACTTCATTATATGAGCGACACTGTACAGGTGAACATATAACCCGACCACACTCGCTCATGTGGCCACACATTTCCTTTCTGGAGCTAACGCTCAGAAGAACACCCCTGGTTTTATTCCAGCACTATGAAACTACCACAGATTATTTCCTGTTTTTACAACTTCAGTTTTGCCTGGGTCTTGCATTTGCGACCAAATTTCATACAGATGTAGAAAAGGTATAGTTAACTCTGATCTGATTTCTCCTGCCAGAGTAGTGTTTCACGAATAATTATATTGTAAGGATTTTCTGATGTGTAGTGTAATCATACTTCAACTTCTTTCCCTGCAGTCAATATTTATAAAAATTCAAACAGGTCGAAAACCAAAATCCCGTTACAGCTAGTCCAAATGTTTGAAGTTCCTCGTTCATAACCCGTAACAACCATTTAAACCACGTACCTATTATCTAAAGGTAATTTTACATAACGCAAAAGGTTACCCTTAGTAGCACATCGCATTAATGCTCTTTGAACCAAGTTCTGTCCGGATGATTTAAAGAGAATGCTTGAATAATAGTTGTCGCGACTATAAAGACATTGACCTCTGGTGTTCCCTCTGGTGCTGGTTTGAATGATGTCTGGTTCACGTTTGTACGCTTTACGTATCTGGAATTGTGGTCACGTGATAACGACGTGAAACGGGACCTCGTGCCGGTCATGTTTTTTTTTTGTGTGTGTTTTTGGTTTTTGGTTTTAGTCGCCATGTTGAGGTCAAAGCTTTTGGCGGAAATCCAGTTTTTATGTTGGTAACTGTTGGTCAGTATGGACAGTGATCGCATTAGCCGGTAATAGTATCTAAAAAGAATTTAAGATGGATTCAGCTCAAAGTTCGAGCAATCAGTGCAAAAATTATTTACTAAAAACCTACCCGCAGAACATTAACTGCTGTAAAGTGTTTATGAAATAATTCATATTTGAACTGCGGTCGTAGATGCAAGTGAAATACGATCATCGCAGTAAATTTTCTAATTTAAGCAATTGGAAAGAAGAAGCCTGAAAAAATCAGGGCTTCAACGGGATTCGAACCCATGACCTCCGCGATACCGGTGCGATGTTCTACCAACTGAGCTATGAAGTCACACATTGGGAGCAAGGTCAATTTATTGAGTTCATATCTCCCGTAAGGAGTGAAATGATGTAAAGTGTATATGACATAATTCATATTTGAACTGCAGTTGTAGATGCAAGTGAAATATGATCATTGCAGTAAATTTTCCAATTTAAGCAATTGGAAAGAAGAAGCCTGAAAAAAATCAGGGCTTTAACGGGATTCGAACCCATGACCTCCGCGATACCGGTGCGACGTTCTACCAACTGAGCCATGAAGCCACACATTGGGAGCAAGGCCAATTGCTTATATTGGAAAATTACTGCGATGATCATGTTTCACTTGCATCTACAACCGCAGTTCAAATACGAATCAAAACAAAACAAAAAATCAAAAAACACTAAGTACCCTCTGCAGCAAACATTCTGTAAGCGCTACGCCTGTCAGCGAACAGACCAAGGTTGACGAGTCCTTCAGATTCAGCTGCCCCGTGCGATGACGGGTTAACAGAGCTTTTTGTGTCGTGAATCTGACCTGTGAACAACAAACAGATCATTAAAATCAAAAGGTGCGCCATAACATTGGGCTTGCCGTGCAAGAACAGATTCATTTTGCAATCAGCAGCTAACGAGACAGCGAATTTAAATTAGTTAAGGAAAGTTTCCATGGCTCTCGACTGAAGGATACCCAAGCTTGCGACCACTGAACAAAACGGAAAGAGAGCCTTCTGTTGGATTAAGGAATCCTTTTATTCTGTAAATATATATATGAGCTCCACTGGTTTTTCAGTGATTACTGTTGTGTGCTATTATCAATAAATAAAGTTGATTGATTCATTGATTTACGTGTCTGTCTATCAATCATTTACGATTAAGCACCCTACCATAAATCATCTTGGCCAGTTCAATACACTCATCTCGTGTCACTGTTTTTGATTTGCTGTCTGCGACAGCAGAAAGTGGAAACATGGATTTGACTTTTCTCTTTTTCTTGGAAGATGAGGCTGTCTCCAGGGTCACTGAAAATTCGAAAGTATAAAGGTTAAGAATTGTAAAAAAGAAAAAGACTTGAACAATTCATTTGCCTGTGTAAATTGATAAAAAATGTTCTTTTTCAAACGTCGTACGCGCTTTATTTAATACGTAAAGGATCATTCATCAGTCGTCAATCAAGAGCTATTTCAATGGGAAGTTTGGAATTTCATGATTCGTACAGGTAGACCA
Organism: Catalaphyllia jardinei; assembly: GCA_022496165.2. Lineage (NCBI taxonomy): Eukaryota > Metazoa > Cnidaria > Anthozoa > Scleractinia > Caryophylliidae > Catalaphyllia > Catalaphyllia jardinei. The sequence goes on along the minus strand of CM042754.1, from coordinate 21,270,361 downwards.
ACACGTTTTGAGGCATTTTGAGAGCTCTCTTACATATGACTATAAAAGTATAAATTCACCTCTGGACCGCAGTGGGACAACTGGTTCTTGTCTAAAGACGACATCCGACTTTGCCTTCTCACTTGCCATGCACGTGTCAGCATGATTCGCCTCATTCTCTGACGTCGCTTCCACTTTCGGCTCCATTTCATTGTCGCACTCATTTCTTTCATCATGCTCTATGGCTGCCACCTTGTTCTCGGTTATCGCATCCTGGGTTCTAACGATTTGTTCCTCTTGATTTGTAACCGTATCTGCTACTTGTTTAGGTCCTGTACTTTGGTTGGGAGAGGTTGATTCTGGTTCATTGGAGTGGTTGCTGGGAGTCTCAGTAGTTGGCTGCTTACCCACAGCACTCTGTTCAAGTTTCAACACTGTTTCTTGCCGCCATGATTCCTTCTCAGCGGAATCTGCCTTTCCTTTTCCTTTTTGTTTACTCTTTTTGTTCTTCGACGACTTGCCAGATGAATGGCTCAGTTTCTTCTCTGGATCAAAAAATATTAATATATAGATTTAGGCCAGCCTAAAAGCGTAGCTCCTTGGCTAGGCTGTTCAGTGCCCGACTAAGCTAACCCAGGAATAGGTAGAATTTAGATTTGAGTATTGAAAACCAGCACTTGGTCAGCGGTCAACTTCCAAAAAACAAGTGACCGTGAGGAGTTGTAGACCTGAGCCCAGATACCAGCAGATACCTGGTTTTGACAGGTGTCAATTGATCATAACATGGATGTCCAATACCAAAGATGTACACGGTAAACCAAGGCTGCATGTCTCTGTCAACCTGTTATTTGGAGTATGGCCGCCATGTTGCGCGACTCCGCCGCCGTCGTCGCCGTGCGTACGCGCCCACGAGCAATGCCGCTAGCCATGATAAACATGAGAAAATCAAGTTATGGGTTTCCTTTTCTTTCCTATATGAATATGGGGCTCCGCTTGGCGGCTCTTGGGGCCGCCGGAGCTCCGCTAATATCAAGTAATAATCGAATGCACAATCCTGGCGTGAGCAAAACTATCTCGGCCTCGCCAGAGTATTTCCAATGCTATAAAACAATTCATTTATGACTCTAGCTGCGTGTCATTGAGCTATGATTCACTTGGGACATTTGGAGAACACTCGAGAAACTAGAGTAATGATGCACTTCGGGATTTTCCTTTCTTTTGTGCTCTCCAAACTTCTAGCGTGCATCATAACTAGCGGTCGAACCCTCTCCCGAGAGCGAAGCGTTTCGTGACAGGGAGAGGGCAAGAACTGGACTACACCAGTAACTTGATGATGCAGGCTGAAGCATGAATAAACTGTTAAATGACCCACCTGATACCGGTGGCTGTCGATGTTGTTGCAGTGAAGGTCTCCAAGGACGCACGGTCCCATCCTCTCCTCCACTGTACACCAAGTCAGGATCAAGATAACTCCATACTACACACATCACACGGCCACTGTGGCCACGGAAATTAAACAGGGCTTCACCTTTAAGCACATCCCAGACCTACGAGCAGGAAAGCTGAATCTGTAACGAGTTATGCTTCTAAGATACAATACTGAAGATTCCTATATATCAGGCAAACTGGTGCACGCGTACCGAATTTTGCAATCAGGACCACTAAGACCGACCGCTCAATAACTTGTTTCACATAGTTTCGATATGAAACAACAGTTGTGCGAATTAAATCGATTTGTTATAAGAATAAAGGAGAAGAGGCAGAGAAGAAAAGATCAAAGGCAGGGAGGGAGACCAGTATCAGTCTTCATCTGCACTTGCTGTGGAAAGGACTGCTATTCCTGCATTAGTTTATCCAGCCACTCTTAACGCTGTACCAGAACTGCTATCCAGAGTGCAACTCCAAAGTTCCCAAGACTGACGAATGCCAATATAACTTGTAGTTGTCTGGCCGACAGTTTTAGTACAACCACTGACTAACTGACTTTAGAACGCTTAAATGTTCCAAACATTGTCCCACGCATTTATCGCAAACTGATATTTTAGTTGTCTGCAAAGATAGGAAGAGCCAAAGGTTTAGTGCGTATTGGCGAAATACTGATCCGGTTAGTTTCAGCTCGATCAATAAACATTCTCCACCGATATTTTCTAAATGAGCAAATAAATGTTACCTCAGATCAGTTGCATCAGCTTAGTTCTTGAGAGCATTAATGAGGTGAAAGACGCCTGTCTTACCTGGGCAGTTCCATCGTAAGAAGAGGAGAGAAGAAGTTCAAACTGATGAGGACTCCAGCTCAAATCCGTGACTCTGCCTGAGTGACCTACCAGCTGACGAAAACACTCCGTTATGGGAGCGGAGCGTGATGAAGAACTTGACGAATCACCTTTCGGGGGTAAAACAAGGCCTGGTATTAATACAAAAATTAACTTCCTCTGATTTTACTCCTCAGAGAATCAATCAATAAACAACAGGAAAAAGAAGATCGACGACAAGGTGAACTGTTACTTTGTTAAGAAAAGGCGCACGTACCTAACATACTGCTAAGATCATGGACGTGAATAGCAGACTCATTAGATCCCGTGGCCAGCCAATACTTACAGCTAACACTATCTACAAAGAGAGAGACACTTGTTAGTAGCCTGCATGACTGGGGACTTCTTTGATGGAGTTTTCTCGGAAAACAATGCTAGGCAAGGATTCGTTTTCGTACCTCGCACTCGCATTTTGTATTTCAAGTTAATGTCTCACACTTTAACCTCGTGTGTTTGTCTGGTGTTTTACTTTGCGTTTGCCTCGCAACCGCGCAAAGTGAAAGATATGAACGCGACATTGGAAGGCAGCACAGACTGTGGCACGTGAATGTGGAATGACAAATGAGCGCAATACGTGAAGTGCGATGTGTGAAGTGCGACGTGCGAAGTACGATTTCGGGTCTTTGAATACCAGGTGAAAAACAGGAACCTGAGATGCCGTAAAGCCGAACGCGAATTGGGTTACGTGAATGCGAAGTGCAGAAGAAAATGGGCGCAAACGGTGAGATGCAGGACAGCATACAGTTGAAGCTAGCAGTGTACCTGCACTATTAGCTTCTGTAGTGACTTCTCCGTAGCCATGATGCCACACAAGGGTGGTGACGCTCTTCTTGTGTGTGATGATAATCCCGATTTGCAACAAGTCTGGCGGTACATACAATTCAATTGACCTGGAAAAAGAGGGAAAAGACAGTCCCTGAAACTTGTGGCAACAAATTCCAATAGTCATTTTCACATTCGCGAAAGAACATAATGGCTGGTCATACAGGCTCATAACTGTAGCTGTCTAACACACTAATCATCAGTTAGATCAGTTTGAGAACAGTCTCTTGAACACATGGAAGCACCAGACTCTTGCAAAAAACTTTGCCAAATTGGGCTTCACACTTGAGAGGTCATGTGGAATGCTTACCGTGTAAATAAACAAGAGTTTAGTTTTCACTTAAATAAATGGCGTGATATGAATCACGTATCCACGCCAGTGAACTGCTGGTGAAAGATATCAAGGGACAGGGTTGAACAGTCTTAAATGTCAGGTGCTGCTAGGCATAAATGACGATATCCTGTCCAGGCAAGGAGTGTTGTCGATTTTACAAATTGACGTCAGTTTTTTATGCGTCTCTCCTGTTATTAATGTTAAATTTCGTCATAACATTGTAAACGTAGCTGTGGATCCACGAGGCGATACTCGACTGGATTCGCAGACTATTTTGACAATGTTATGACGAAATTCATTGTCAATAACAGGACAGGCGCATTAAAAACTGGCATCAATTCGTTTTTTACGATAGCATGTTGTCAAATTGTCCGCTCTCGCTCGTTGAAGCATCGCATAAATTATAAATTCATGTGTCTGTCCGCTTATTGACAAGGGCATTTAGCTAATAAGCGCGGCAGAATTTCTGCAGTTATTGTAAAATAGTCCCTACAGTCTAGCCCGAAACCAGAAGTCGATTGGCGGTTTAACGGTAAGAGGATGATTGACTAGGAAGCCAAACGAACGGGCACCTTGTCATCGTATCCATAAATCGGATGGAAAATCATTGAAAAACATCGCTAGTGGATGATCTCCTTCTCTGTGTCTTATATCAGAAGATGGAGGTTTCTGCAGGAGATGAACAGCGACTCCTATGCTTCCTATAGCTTACCGCCGACAATTTCACCTTACAACTTGCCCTCTTATTCAAAGAAAAGTGCCATTAAATAATTGTTTCATGCTTAGCGTGGGTAGATCGAACTATGGATAAACGCGGAAAGT
>CM042754.1:21248621-21266082 GCA_022496165.2 Catalaphyllia jardinei | reverse complement strand
CATTAGGATCCTAACACGCCACAATGAGTTAAGCAACAGTTTCACAAAAACGCTCAACCTGGTTTCTCAGATTGCCAATGAAAAATTCGCTTCTTAAAATTAATTATAATGAAAATATACGTAAACAAAGTAAAAAAAAATGATACTCAATAAAAATGTAGACAAACAATGAAGTAAAAAATACTCAATAAAAATGTAGACAAACAAAGTCAAAATACTTAAGTTAAAGTAACATCTCAGTTGGGCAAAAGTCAAAGGCTCGAAGTAGAGTTTGGATTATTCAGAATTATCTTCGCCGAAACTTAAAAAGAACTTGCACCAAACTTGACGGAAATTTTGCAGTTAAAGTGAAACTGCACAAGTCATGTTACATACGCACGGCCTTGCGTTCATAGAGATTTCGTTCATTATGGCTCAACAGGAATTAGGTAGTACTAGCACGCGCTATGTTATAATTCCGTCTAACGTCGGGTATTATGCCCCTAGACGCAATCAACAAATGCGACAACTGAGACGGTCAACGCTCAACTGCAGTCTACTGTAACAGTAAAAAAAGCATGGTAAGTAGTGAAACAAAAACAGGATTCATATTCGTGACCGGGGCATGACCTGCGATCCGGGTGAATACTACTGAGTTATACATAATTACCCATCTTCATTGCCCAGGGCTAGCACACAACCATCTGGGTTCCAAGACACATCTGTTCGACCAAAAGGCTTGTGCTGTTCATGTAAACAGGAAAAAAAAATACATTAAAAACAGATCATGCATTCAAATACGTACGAGGAAAAGAATCTCAGGCCTCTATCTCCTGACATATTGTATCATGGTTCCCTGCAGGTTAAGCCTCCCACGCAGACGTTCTTAGGCTTGTCACGCTTGATCAGCCTAAGAACGTCTGCGTGGGAGGCTAGCCCGAGATCAGACTGGCGCTTATCCAAATTATTACCCTCCACCCCTCCACTCCCCACTGCACCCTATATCACACCGACTCGGTTAAAAACCTATTGACCCTTTCATAAATGGCAACCAATTACAAGTTCTTGTTTTAAGTATTAATAGTAGCCCCACTAACCTCGTTTAATTCAAAAGGGACTTTAACTCTCAAACGAGTTTATCAACGCTTACCTAAATGCATACAAACTAATTTTTAACTGGGAGCCGAGCCATTTAAGGAAATGATATATGCATGCACCACTTCTGGGTGGAAAAGGGCACTGTGAGAGTATGTGAATTCAAAGTATTAAAGGTTAGCGTCTTGCCCAAGATTAACTGTCCCCTGACATTTAGCTGGTAACTCATTTGGAGAAATTTGGGCAGTGTATATATACAGACCTTGAGGTCATTTGTTTTCAGGATCAGGGCATTCACATCCACAGCATCATCCATAAAATGTCCAGTCCTGTGTTGAAGGACACTCCCATCTCCTGCGCAGCTGTATATATTCAGTGTGCCACTGTCTCCTGAAACAACATTTTTTACTACAGACACAACCTTGGGAACCAGCGATTTGTACATCTGAATATTGACAACAGGCTGTTCTTTAGAAGCAACCAGACAGGCAACTAACTTTTGCAGTTGGGTGAATGGAAAACCTTACTTTTCCATATAAGCTCGAGTGCCGGGAACCAGGATTTCATGGTTAAGAACGTTTTGGCTCCTCATGCACTGTAACTACTATAGTCTTGGATAAGGTTTGTCAGACCAAACAACCCATAGAGCTGCAGTTTATCCTGGTTACAGAGTAGTTCTACTACAAGAGATGGCATGCTAGTCCATCATAGGGTTACCGCCCAGCTTTACATTCACCATTATTTGATTAACCATTGAGATGCATGGATGGAGACAGGCACTGTGAGAGTTAAGTGTCTTGCCCAAGAATACGAGAGAGTCTGAATATGATGAATTCCTTACTGGTCTGCAAGCACTCGCAGTCAAGTACAAACAAGTGAAATTGTGTCCATCACTCATGGAGACATGATGCAAATGTAGTTTAGCAGAAAAAATAATTATATTGGTCTTCAACCAGTCCTAATACAGAGACACAAATAGGCGCAAAATTATGTCGTGATAACAGTGCTTTAATTCCTGAAATTCAAGAGGGACTATGTAATAGATAAGAGTGCTCTCAGCCTCATTCAGTTAATTAAAGAAGTACCTGCTTTGGGACAAGGAGGACCCCAAGATAGAGAATACACTGTCCTCTTGTGATAAGTTGAGGAACTTTCAGCTCTGGATGAAATCAGAAAAAAAGAAATAAACCTCAATGATCATGGCACAGACAGGGTAAATTGAGTGCAATTTTATGACTGTTTACATTTAAAAAGCTAAAAGATTTAAAAGATGTATTTTGAGAGATACATAAATTATATGTTCTTCCCCTTTTTTCTAAAATAAGCCTTCATGTAAAACACAACCCATCTATAACAAATGCCATTCTATGCAATAAATTATTTTGGGTATACAAAAAATAATGTTGAAGATTTATTGGAAGGACACTACCATACACTAATATTATCAGTAAAATCTACATCTTGGCTGCTCTTTGTATTGTGCAATTTATATACTTTTTGTTGTTACATAATGAAAATCAAAGCTGTAAGTTGGTGCCCTTTTTTCTGTACATAGCATACTGTATGTTTGTTATATGCAATGCATAGATACATGTACATAATCTGGAGACTGTTTTGTGACTGTAGTGTAAGATTGAGCAACCAAAAAATGTACTATATTTTCTGATAACTCCCTACCTAGGGCAAACAAAACTTACTGACTCCTTAGGGAAACAACAATTTGAACTTTTGACTCGCATGTGATCAGGTTGGGAACCTTGAAACCGAAGCAAATTTGCATGCTAGTGCATCAAGCAAAAAGTGTTCTCACAAATGTTTGAGTTGGAAGGTATAACAAAACACTTACATGTAATTGCTTACCCAACAGGAAACAGTGGGTTTTGTTTCTCCTTGATCCTCAATGTTCCTTGAGGGTCTTGGGGAAACAATACTCACTGTTTCCCTTGGGGGCAGTCATTAAGTGCTTATTCAGGTGTAAGCCACTTGTTCCACAGTACCTTTTAGAGATGATATTATAAACTCCAACTTGTCCATCATCTGTTCCAAAAGCAACAAGTCCTTCCTTGTTTGGATTCCATTTTACCTGCACACATATTAAACAGAAGAGCAATGTTCATCAAAAAATGTTCCATGGGCCCAGTGCATGAATTTGTTTCCGTCCTACAGCGCTGTTTATAATAAAAGTACTTTAAGGGTTTCTAAGTTTTGCAGCTAATAATGAACAACTAACAGTGGTTCCTTTTTGGAGTAGAAGACCCAGTGCACATCAAAAAAAAAAAGAACTGCCCAATAAATATTGTTTTCATTATTTTCTTTGTTCTTCTGTCGTTGTATGTCAGCTGTGTCTTCTACACCATGTACAGTAAGAGCCACAACAGTGACCCCAAACTAAACTGCATTCTTACCACCATTACTTTTGACTTGATTCCTTGCCACAGGACCAAAGCTTCATAAGGTCCCACAGATGAAGCTGTTTGCCAAACCCGAAGCATGTTATCCCCAACTCCTATCCCTAAAGTACCAGGATCCAAGGGGGAGATAGCCAGGGAGTAGGCAAAACCACCCAAGGTGGGCAGAGCATGGAGACTTCTCAAATGTTGAGGATCCCATATTATGATCTAGAAGAAAAAAAAATACATAAATTCTCAGTCAATAAAGTGATGGTCATTAATTCCTAGTTCATACTGTAGTTTTAATTAAACTGTTTGTGAAATTTACCAAGACAATATTGCCTTGTAACAATATGATTATTGTATTTATTTTGAAATTTATCACACAGCATCATAATATCACCATACCTGTCTGTCCATAGAAACTGTCATGATTATGGTGCCAGCAACATCACAGCTAATATTAAAGACAATTCTAGAGTGACCCATGCTAAATGTTTGGTGTTGGTCTTTTCCTTCCTTGCTAAAATCCCACAGCAAAAGTTCCCCACTATTGAAAGAAATATCAGAGAACTATATCAAGATGGCATGTAGATTGTCATGTTCTGTTAGTTCAATTTTGTTTTACTGTTGTATTAGTTATTTAATTCAAAACCGGCATTGAAAATTTGGAAAAATTTATTCAGTAGCAGAAAAGGAAAATCTCAATTTCTGTGGATTCAAGTGATCTACTATAACAGCTTTAAGCACATCCCACCCCAAATGTGACCATTTTGGGGAACAAATATTTTACGATAGCAAGATAGACATTGCTCCTATCTTTGCTTCAAAAAAATAAATTGAAAAAAATATTGTTTCTACAGGAAGTTATGGGAAAAATAGTGTTTTCTTCACCAAATGCCATTAATGGAATGTTGAGAAGTCACTATGACAATCTGTCAAGACATCATTATCATCTTACATACCATCCTTGTTTCGACACGCAATTTCGTCACGACCACACCACGCAACAATAGTTTCACGCTGTCGGTGCTGATCATATAGAACAGGAAGCAATTTGTATTGTTTCCTATCCATTGCATTACCATTCTTACGTGCAGCGAATTTTCAACCGTTTTAGCTCAAATTTGGGGAGAATGTTCCTATATAATGTAGCTGTATAACCATGTTGATGTTTTTGGTTTTTCCCATTCTTTCTAAAGTTATAAACAAATGAAGGAACAAGAGCGATATTTTTTCGAACCCTGAAGTTTAAACAGGTGTAAAAAACAAACCAGGCAAGATATCAAAATTCGCCAACACGGTTTTTGAGACAAAGGTGTTAAGAACTCGGCACAATGTTTGTCTCTTCATTTTGATCACTTCCCACGGCACAGAAACTGAATATTGCAAGCAATGTACTTTTGCAAAACGATCGCTATATTTTTAAGGCCTTTATCTTTTTCCTCTCAATAAATACGGTATGGTAATCTTCATTTATTAAGCTTCCAGAAAATATATAGTTTGTCAGGGTTTATATTTAACATCTTGCTTTAAAATGGTGCAAGCGCAAAGTGGCCATTTTGGGTGGGATGCTACCTTAATCTATTACTTCTTTCGGCAACAAATTGACATGTAGAAAATTTCTTAATTACTGGTGTTTTTAAATTGCAACCTTGAAATTTCTATTAGAGCTACAGTTGTAAAAGCCACAAAGCAGATATATTCAAGCAATTCATGGTTTAAATGATGAGTTGGATAATCTGTCATATTAAAAACTGGCTCAATGCATAATACAATTCAGGAGTTTTCAATGGCTGTAAGCCTTCATGGTATTTGAGCAACGTCATACCATGCTCTACAAATTACATTAATTTGGTAAGTGTAAACGCATTTCAGGGGGGCTTTTCCTTTTATTTTGTTTTTATTAGTTTCCCTATTTTGGGCACATTTTTATTAAAAAAAATTATTCCACTCAATGGAACAGAGGTTAATTGGAGCATGTAAATTTCTTGCTCTTAGGTACGTTCACATTTTTAAATAAAATGAAAAAAGTTATTCCACTCTCGCTTCCAAGTTGGATATATGAGATGATGTTAGCCAACTCAACATTACTGTACATGCCTCACTGGGTATCTACATGTATCATCCCATATCCAACACCTGCTCATGGAATAATAATTATTGTTTTAAAAATAGTGTGACCAACGTACCCTTGGCTGCTAGAAATAATATGACCTGGTGATGCTACAGGCCAACAGACACTGAGCCACAACCTCTCTCTGGGACCATAAGAATCATACTTGTCTTTGCGTGATGATCTCTTTGGCAGCTGTTTGACGGACAGTGTTTTGCCATGAAATGCATCCCATAACCTTACTGTCTGGTCCCTGGAGCCAGAAACTATAAGATGGCCTTCAGCAGCTGAAGTCTTGTCTTGTAGTGGACCTGCAATGATATTATTTTAAATCATTGTGATTGATACACATGTGTCCTCCCAAACATTGCCACACAAAACATTTGGAATCCAGTCAAGAGGACTTGTGAGTTCTTGTGCAATGGTGCAGGTGAAACTGAATTCGAACCAGCTGTTGTCTCCTTCTTCTGACACTGATAAGGTCATAAAATTACGTATTCTGCCAATCAAGAGTAAAGCTCATCTAATCTAGACATTGTACAGTTATGTTTATAAAATATTTAAGACATGTATTTGCATTCTCATTGGTCGATATGTGTGTTTAGATGAGAGTATTCAAACACGGTTGTCACGTCACGCTTTCTGTGTTTCCCCGCACAATTTAAAACCATTTCTAAGCTGGTAGTCTACATGTAACTCTCAAGTACAAATATTAAGGAAATCAAATGAAGAAAACGTTTCCAAGTTTTGATTTGGGGATTGACCATCTCTTTCCCTCTGACCCGTGGAAAGAAAGCAAAAGAAAGAAGAACAAGTTCAGCGCTTTGCATGCCTTGATGTTGGTGAGCTAGATGACCTTGTCGAGGGAGCTCAAGCAAAGACAACAAAATATTATGCAACAAAATATGCAGTAAACGTTTTTCAAGGTAATTTTTGCATTTAATTACTACAATACCTTGTCTTGGGTTTGCATAACTGTCTCAAATTCTCCCAACCCCTCTTGTGTTTATATCAGGCTATGCAAACACAGAAAACGTTTTCTATTGCTTAATAAATACACACATCAACCTACCTCCATTCTAGAATAACTTGACATATTAAGATTATTTTTAATAATTATGAGACATACTGTAATGGGAAACTGACAAAAAATGTTTTCAAAAACCCTTATAAGATATACAGTGTACAATGTAAAATTTATGACTTTGGTGACACCACTCATATCCTTGTTGTTCCACTGAGTTTTAGACATTTAATGATGCTCTACATGTATCTCTGATCTACAAGACAGTATAACAGTGTAGACCACACAGTCAATTTATGAAGTGTAGTTCTGAGGGAAAAATCACTTACAGCCCAGACCTTCAAATATTTTTAACATTTCTTACCAAATCATTACACTAAGCTAATAGATATTAAGCTGACGAAAAGATAAATCACCTAAACTTACCAAACTCAATGTGATCCTTAGGGGTTGGGCACCAGGCAAGACTGTGAATCTCACTGGAATGTCCCTGCAGCTTGTTCACCATTGATATCCTTCCATCATTTGCATTGACATTTAACACAGCTATCAGTCCACTTTTATACCTTAAGTATGAAAAGCAGCTTTGAAAATCATCAACGTACAGTATTATGTGCTTTATCAGATGTACAATGACTCTAATGTTCACATGTAACAGTACAGTTCCGTTATCCCAGGTACCCAGTTAGGGTCCAAGATAAAGAGATCACACTTGTGAGACAGACAGACAACTTAGCAGACAGAGAGACAGGTAGACAGAGAGAGAGACAGACTTATTCTGGCTGGCTGGCTGACTGACTGACTGACAGACAGGTGGAAGAACAGATAGATGAAAGGACAGATGGGCGGATAGACAGACTGACTGACAAAAAGACAGACAGATGACAGACAACTACAGTGAGACTGTAAGCAAACTCAATAAACTTACCCAACAGCTAGTTCATTTTCTGAAAGATAGGAAAGTGCTATAGAGAAGATATGCTCCTGGATTTGACAGCTGCTAAACAAAAGCTCTTCAGCATATTTCCATGCAACAATCTGTCCTTTCTCATCACCTACCAGTCAAGAAAATTATCCACACAGGAAAGAAGTCAAAATAAATGAGGAATGTCTAGACAAATAACCCATAAGGTAGATAAAATGTCAAACAAGTTATGAAAAATGGATATACAGTACAATGCAAGTATAAAATATTATCATACATGTAGTACTCCTGAAGGTAAGGATGTGGTATAGCAGGGCTGTAACTTATGGCACTTGTTACAGCTGAGCAATTGCTTGATGGGCAGTTGTTAGAGGTGAACTTGCCTGTAGTTGATGTAATGCACCCTTATAGCAAAACATTTGTTGCTGTGTTATGGGTAAGAAGATCAACATATAATTGCTGTCAGTTATGAAACTGGCAGTTGATTTTACACTCTTACCTCTAGCATACATTTTAGTAAGTTAATATACAGGGACTGCAGCGAGGGAGGGGTTGGTATTGCAGGGAATTATTTTCTAGGGCTCAAGATGGCTTCCAAATGCAAGATAAATGTGAAATACTGACCTGAGATTTTGTTTGTATTGGCCAGAATTTTTAGCCCTACCACTTTAAAATGGTCTCTGCAGTCCCTGAAATGTGAAGCTGGTGTTTTGTCAGCTTTTATTACCAACATCTGGTAAGTAGTGTCCCTAAGCACAACATAAGATACACATACTTACTCCTTGTCAATTTATAACTGTTGTTAGGGAATATTAACCTCACCTGAAATGACAAGATCAGTAACCAGAGGGGACCAGGTAAGGCAGGTAACTTTTGCCTGAAAAAATGGTGGTTTGATGTATTTTCACATTAGAATAACACAATTGTGTGTGATAAAACAATCAGATTGGAAGGGTATTTGGGTGAGCCAAGCACAATGGAATAGTTGGATTTTATGGTAAATAAATGATGATTACCTGTTGTGTAATCAAGCCCCACTTGGCCCTAAAGTAGTATATAGTCAGAGTTATAGATTCATGTATCAGCTACCACCTTTTTTTTCTTACAGAGGATAATAAATAACAGCTTACTATTAATTAGACAATTTTTGGAAAGTATTAATTTATGTTAATTAATGCATGTAACTTACATATAGGTTTCACAGTCGTTGGATTCTTAGACTGATCAAGTGATCACTATATGTACTTTATGACACTCAGCTATTGGATGATCTCCTTGCATTAGGCTTTTATACCCAACCCTCCCACCCTTCGGGTTAAGGGGGGTTCTATCGTCAGTTTAATAGGTTCCATGTTTGTCATTTGCCAAGAAATTTGTTGAGCCCCATCTTGGTGTGACAGAAACTATAAGGTTGACACAAACATACATGTATGTCCAGTCTTTAACACAAGGTTCCTTCACTCTTTACAAAATAGTATAGAAGGGATTGAGTGGAGCTGCACTCGGGTGGTGGGACAAGTGGTGGTTGAAGTGGTGGTATGGAGGGTGGGTGTTATAGAGTGTGGGTCGGAGTGGAGGAGGGTACAGCAGACTCATGCAGCCATGTGCTCAGCTGTAAATGTGGCATTCTCAGTTTAAATTCTTGTCCCTCTTAAATCAAAATTCCTTAGCACGAAAAACTGAGCTTCGAGAGTGCTCTCAAAACTTGCTTCAAATTGCCCTTGTTTTAAAGCCAAAAATTAGCGCTACTGAAGCTGAGATGGCTTCAACACCGAAGTAAAATTATAAGCTTATAGTAAACAATATTTAGGCTTATTTTGTAAGAAATCCTTACGTTATGTGCCTTATGCTCCAATAATGCAAGCTTCGTTTCCACGTCCCAGATTTTCACTGATTTATCGTCCGAGCCGCTCGCTAGAAAACTCGTATGAAGCTTGTGCTTGGAAAAACTAACGCTCGTCACCCGTTCGGCATGGCCGGCCAGTTGACCCTCAAATACAGGCGTCGTCGAACTGACGTCTAAAAGATAAACACAATTTCTGGCACCAAATGCATATATCTTACTCAAACTACAGTCCGCCACAGTACTGCAGTACCAATTAGGTGAAGCGGGAACAACGAACTTCGACGCATCTGCGGCCATGTTTGGTTGGACGCCGCTAATGCTGCGGAGGAGCTGGCACTAGTTGTGTTGTTATTCAAGATGGCTGCCTCCAGAGGTACATGTGTTTTGGCGTTTTTAAAGAATTTTGCTATTGTTTGACTGGTTTTTTTAATGCTTTATTGTTCCTGATTTTGTTTTAGTCGAAGGACTCTTGAAAGTCGCACAGTTTCAATTAAGGTGGGTGTTTTAGTGAAAATGAAAAACAAAAAACTCTCGTCGAACAATCAGATATTTATGGGAGCAAATACAGAATGCAGGGTTATTTCGGATCGCCTGTTTTATATGTGTGAAAATCTTTTGAAGAACAAAACATAACATAATAGGCATTTATGTGACCCCAAACACATGGCACATGAAATTAAAACAAACGCTAACCAAATGCGAATTGATATAGATCGATTTCTCGAATTCTTGCGAGATCGAGAAGATAATAAGCTTGTTGCTTCACCAATTGCTCTTAGTTCTCACTTATATTCAGCTGCATATCTAGTTCTACAACATATCTCTAAGGAAGCTTTCTTTTCATCATTTTGACACAGTTATTTTCAACCCCAAAAATTGCGACATGGATCAAAGGTGACGATGTAAATGTTAAAAGGAGAGTTAGTCTCCACTCGTTTATCTTCCTTTTATTGCTGTCCTTTCCCTATTTTTTCTCTTTCAAATGGCTTGGAGGCTGCCTTTAGGATTGGAGTTGTGAAATCAAAGTGAAATATGGGTGATTTGGCGCAAATTACTGACACCGTTTTCATAAATACAGTCATAATTATTTTTCTGCTTATCATAAAAGGAACTTGACCTTGCGGCCATTATTGTGTTCCAAGTTACACACTAGTGCACAGTGCCCAGTTACATTCTCAATCACTAGAGAGTTATGGGGAAAGACACCAGCAGAGATTGAAGAAGAAAAGGGAATACCGGAACCACCAAGAGAGGTACAGTGTACATGCAACTGTAAAGTGCATTTGAAGCTGTTGTTCATAGATACTCTTCAAATTACAAAACCCAAGTGGGTCTGAGGATGTGACAAGAAATAATAACATCAATTGCGGGGCTAGAGATGTGGGCAAAGGTGCAGTGGCCAAAGGTCAGTGCTCTAAACTCTGGATCAAGGGTTCCAGGTGAGAGCTCTGTCCTGCAATCAAAATTATGTGTAATTCAAGAAAATAACCTTACCCCAGGTCATTCTAATCTCTTCTGTGGCAGATAAGGAGTCTACAACTGGCAATGTGCAACCAACAACTCAGCAACCAGAGACAAGTAGTAACATTTTCTGTTGCTTGACAAGCATATTGCATGCTAAATGATCAGTGTCCTTATGGGATTAATGGTTGCAGAAGTTGTTGGGGGGGTGGGGGGGTGGGGCGCAGGGAGGAGGTCGTATGGAAATATTTTCTGGAACTGCACATTGTGTTTTGTTCTTGGCCGATATACTTTATTCTCACAGTGCGATGTCGTGGCAACCTTACAGAATGCTGGGGAGATAAGTCACACCTATTTACTCAAACATTTTGTAAGAAATCACAGAGGTGGCTTATCTGTGAGATCACCTGGACAACTTGCTATAAATTTTCTTAAATTTATTTATTTATTTGTTTTATATTTATTTATTTATTTATTTAAAACAAATATATAAATAAAACAAATAAGCTTGTATACACCCTAAGAGTGCACTTATAGATTTTACTCTGTCTAACACCGGACAATTCTACCAAATCATTACGTACATCCGGGTTCCCATGAGATGCGCACGCACCGCCGTAGGTCAGTGCACAGATCCTTCGCCGTGGGTTCGGTTGTGTGGTGCAGAGCTCTTCAACTTTAGTGTTTTTTCAACCGCTTTTGTCACGGTAAGTTTATTTGTCTTTTTATTCTGTTTCTTCTTCTTCGTGGACGAGCTCCACCAAGTCTCTTCAGGCTTTATGCTTGAATTTCTCGGTTGTTGTGACGTGTCACTGTGTTCAGCCGAGCAAACGACTTCAGGACGTGTCCTGAGTCGTGTTTCTTTTCGGTATAACGTGTTTTATACCTATCTACGGCCTAGACAGTTGTAGTTTTTCATGGCCTACTGTTTGTATTAGCGTTTCCAACGAGTTTGGAATCGATTCTTAGCCGTTAATTTTATCCGGCTTGCAACCACGTGGTGGACGAGTCCGCCATTTTGTTTTGCGAATAAGCTTGGCTTAACTGTTTTCGTCTTATCCTTAGACAATGAAGGAACAGGCCAACTCAGATGACACTGAGGATCCAGGAATTTCTGACATTCCTGCGTCTTCGGAGTTGAAGGCAATGCTTGCCGAACTCCTGGAGGGTGCCAAAAAGGATATTTTGTCTAATGTGCAAGAATCCATAGACCAAATCTATGCAGACTTCGAATACGTGGAGTCTGAGACTGAAGGTGAACAAGCCCAAGTAAACCCAGAGGCCAATACAGACACTGCTGTGGCCACCAAAATCGACAATTTTATACAGCCAAAACCCTCTGATCTTGGAGAAGGGTCCAGTAGCGATTCTTTTAAAACGCTTGCTGAGGAGTTCAGTGTTGCAGAGAAAACAGCTCCAGCCATTGACTCGAATTTGGCAGAAATTGTGAAGAGTCTGCTCTTAGAGAAACTTCCTAAAGAGAAGCTAGCAGAAGTGCAAAACAAGTACCTTAGGCCTGAAAATTGCACCAACTTGGTGGCTCCTAAGATAAATAAACAAATTTGGCAACAGTTACACCAGGAGACAAAGAACAATGACTCAGCATTCCAGAAGGCACAGTCTTTGTTGTTGTCAGGTCTATATGCTGTACTCCAGACATGTAATAGTTCAAGTGGTGAGCAGAAGAATGTTCTTACCCATGCAGCAGTCCTCTTGCTGTCGTCAAATAGGGAATTAGTCCTTAAACGGAGGGATCTCATTCGTCCTGATTTAAATAAGCAGTATGCTTCATTATGCAACCCATCCACCCCCGTGTCGTCCTTCCTGTTCGGGGATGAGCTTAACAAAGAGGTGGAGGAGTTAACTAAGTCTCACAAGCTCAGCAATAAAGTGACCCCCAAGAACCGCATGGAACCCTACAAGGTACCTTCAGGTAGAGGTATGCGTGGTCGTGGCCGATTTAGCCAGAGTGGTGGCGGGGGAAAAAACCCTGCAAGTGCTTTTTTAGGGCGAGGCCGGGGCCAAACATGGCCCCAGCAGAATCCCAAGCAGTCATCAACAAAGACTCAGTAGGATCATCAACAGAGGTGAGTCAAAGTTCTGTTGAGAGCATTATTGCAAATCAAACTCCCTTTAAGGCAGGTGGTTTGCAACATTTTGTTCATGAATGGAAGAAAATCACATCAGACCCTTTTGTCTTAGATGCAGTTTCTCACTGTCATATAGAATTTGACTGGGTACCTGAGGCACTTAGTGGTGCTACCAGACCATACCACTCTTTCACTGAAGCTGAACAGACTATTATTGATAACGAGGTAGAGAAATTTCTTTTGAAAGGGATAATAAGTTTATCTTTGTATGAGGATGGCCAGGTGATATCCCCTATTTTTGTACGACCTAAAAAGGATGGGTCTCACAGGGTTATATTCAATCTCAAGAGGCTTAATGAGGCAGTATCTTACCACCATTTTAAAATGGACACATTAGAAACAGCCATCAAACTCATGAGACCTGGTTGTTACATGACCTCTATTGACCTCAAGGATGCATATTACTCCATCCCTATTGCACCAGAACACCAGAAGTATTTTAAATTTATTTGGAAAGATCAGTTGTATGCATTCAATAGCTTACCCATGGGTTTGTCTAGTAGTCCCAGGATTTTTACCAAAGTTTTGAAACCTTTCTTTAGTGCTTTGAGAAGCCAGTTTGGGCACACTTGTCTAGGTTATATCGATGATTCATTTTATCTGGAAGAAAGCTATTTGGAATGTGAAGAAGCTACACTTCGTGCAGTGCAATTATTCATCAGCTTAGGGTTCAAAATTCACCCCGAGAAGTCAGTTGTCATTCCAACTCAGGTTTTAGAATTTCTAGGTTTTACTCTGAATTCAATTCTCATGACAGTGACTCACAGACAAAAAGGCTGATAAAATTTTGCAATTGTGCCAAAAGTTTTCTAATCCAGGTAGGCAGTTCACAATTCGTGAGGTTGCCTCTTTCATTGGAACCTTGGTTTCTAGTTTCCCAGGGGTAGAGTTTGGTCCCTTACACTATCGCCATATTGAGGCAGATAAAGAGCTTAATTTGAAATTGAATAAGGGAAATTTTGATTCTCCTATGACATTGTCTCATGACAGTTTGGAGGATATTCGCTGGTGGTCTTCTAATATTCACACAGCCACTAGAAAAATCCTCCGTAGCAGCCCAGATGTAGTTGTTTGCACAGATGCATCCCAAACCGGTTGGGGTGCTCATATTGACCATGGCAACAACACGTGTGGTATCTGGTCGAAGTCTGAGTCACTCAGACACATAAAGTACTTAAAACTTTTAGCAGTTAAACTTGCCTTAGCATCCCTGTTTGATAACAGGAGCAACATTCATGTCAGGGTTATGTCTGATAACACTACCACAGTCTCTTATATCAATTCCATGGGAGGTTGTAAGTCTATAGAATGCAACTCTCTTACTAAACATATTTGGGACTGGGCTAGGAAAAGAAATATTTGGTTGTCAGCAGCCCATATTCCAGGATCTAGCAATGTTGATGCAGATCAGTTATCCCGGAATTTAAACTTGAATCTTGAATGGATGCTTTCAAGGCCCATTTTTCAGAGGATTGTATCTCTTTTTGGCAAGCCAGATATTGATCTGTTTGCTAGTAGACTTAATGCTCAAGTAGAGACTTGCGTCTCGTGGAGACCACAGCCAATGGCAAAATTTGTAGATGCCTTTAGCATTGAGTGGTCACAAGTTTCCTTTTATGCATTTCCCCCTTTTTGTCTTATCTCTAGATGTGTGCAGAAGATAATTCACGATCAAGCATCGGGAATCCTGCATAGTCTCTTCAAGAAAGGCTTAAGTTACTCTGGACTGAATACAGCTCGTTCTGCAGTCTCTAATATTGACATTAATTTTGGTGATGCTCAGGATCATACACCAGTGGGGAAGCACTTCCTTGTTTGCCGCTATCTTAAGGGCGTTTTTAACAAGATCAAACCTGTGCCAAAATACAATAACATTTGGTCTGTGGACACTGTCCTGGATTACTTAAGTTTGTTTTGGCCCCTTGATGAGATCAGTTTGAAAGAACTCACTTTGAAATTAGTCATGTTGATTGCCCTGACTACCGGGCAGAGATGTCAGACCCTGACTTTTTTGGACATATCAGAGCATTATATGCAGAAGAATGAAAAGTGTTTCAATTTTGCCTTGACAGATCACCTTAAGCAAGATAAACCTGGCAATGTCTGCCTTTAACAAGTATCCTATGCAGGAACTTTGTGTTTATGAAACATTAAGCTACTACATCTCGACCACTGAGAAACTGAGAAATTCTACTAAATTGCTTGTTTCATTCATTAAGCCGCATGGAGCAGTGACCTCGTCCACTATTGGGCGTTGGATTAAGATTGTACTAGGACAGGCAGGCATTGATACAGAAAGATTTTCTGGTCACAGTACCAGGTGCGCTTCAACTACTAAGGCTCTTTTGTCTGTCTCTACTGATGTAATTCTAGCCACTGCTGGTTGGACTGAGGAGTCCACTTTTCGAAAGTTTTACAATAAGCCAGTTGCCGTTACCAACCAGATGAGTTTGGCTGTTCTCAATTAGATTTGGTTTTGTGCAACAATTTTTGTACCATTAAAGTGTCTCTCGACTTTCTTCAGCTTTTGTGGGTGCCTGTTATTTTGTGCTCACCGCGTTGAAATCTCATGGGAACCCGGATGTACGTAATGATTTGGTAGAATTTAAAATTAAACGAGACTTACCTGTAAGTTGAAGTTTGATTGTAATTCTGCCAAATCATTGATAGTACAGTAGGGTTAACATGCCCATAGTACCCATATACTTACCCACCCTTTTTTCATCTTTTGTTTTCTGGCGCCTCAGTACATTCGACGCGACTTAGGCTGGGCTGAGGTGACCACAAAATGCTTTTAAGACTGACCTACGGCGGTGCGTGCGCATCTCATGTTAACCCTACTGTACTATCAATGATTTGGCAGAATTACAATCAAACTTCAACTTACAGGTAAGTCTCGTTTAATTTTAAATTTTACTTTATCAAAGGGAGATCCCATAGGGCTTAAAGGGTTAAAAAACTATCTTCCTTGAAACTGGATTTCTTCAAAATCTAAACTTTACATGTACAGTATTCTGAACAATGTACTAGTCATTTCATGCACTGACAAGACAGCTTCATCAACCCACTCCTCGGTAATTTTCACTCATATAGTTTGGGAAGAGCAAACGGTTTTTTTTCCTGTAGAGTGATTCCTTGATGTATTTCTTTTAGACCATATATCATTGCATTAGGGATGTCAAGGGAAGCCCAACAAAGTTTAACATGGTGGCAAAACAGGTAACATACACTTAATTTTACTTTGAGGTCTGACAAGAATTAAAATCACGACAAATCAACCTACGCTCTATTGCTAGTCTAATACATGTAGTATTGAACTGGGCACTTTCCTTGCCTGCGTAGCAAGCGTTCCTGTACGAGCTGAACGAAATATAGGGCTGCGAGAAGGAGTTTTCGCATTCAGGACGCGCGGAAAGTGGGGCGAGAGCAAAAAAGACAAGGGTGGGGGAGGGAAGCTTTTTTGCTCTCACCCCATTTTGCGCACGTCCTGAATGCAAAAACTCCTTCTCGCGGCCCTATATTTCATTCCGCTTGTATGGGAACGCTTGCTACGCAGGCAAGCACTTTCCTGTATGATCCCATGAGATCACTTTTCAAGGTTTTCTTGTAGCTCTGTGGCTTATTTCCTTTAATTCTTGTCTCTCCTTTTTCTTTCTTTTTTTAGATCAGAGGACTTCAGATTGATGAAGCAATCAAACAGATGATGTTTTCCACCAAACGAGCTGCAGGAATTATTAAACAAGTATGGAATGCAATCAAGTGCTGCCATGTACATGTCATTTTTTTTGCACAGCAATACATGCAAAAACATGTGGATGGACAAGTTTTTAATTAGGAGCAAAATGAGTGATCTCCATGCAGTGCAATTAAGAGTCACTCACATGGTTCTTTCTTGGAAAACACCACATATAGGTGTTGAAGGCAATAAAAGGGCAACGAGGGTGGGCTGCGTGTTAATGATCTGTTCATTTCTAGATGAATTACATGCACAAGTGACAGACTTGAAAAAAAAGGCCGTAAGGTTCTTAGGTGATGGGACATCCTTTAGGTGTCTGAAAGTAGCAACCCCACCACCCTCTCCTCCTCCAACCACCCCCCAGAAATATTTACAATGTACCAAGGCATAGACCCTCTTTCAGAACATATATCGTACTAACAATCCTAATATGACTGAAAGAATCATTGGTTGTTTAGGTAATAGAAGAGGCTCGGGTAATTGCAGTAGAAAAGCATGGTATTGAAGACAAGACTCATTTGTGGATTGGTAAGTGTTTATCTTTTAGCAAGCTTTAAGTTATTTCTTGTCAAAACTTGGTTCGGTTCGGCATGTAAATCGTCTCCACGGGTGTCTCACAAGTCATTTGTGTAGCAGTGAAACCGTCAAAGAATTATCGTATGAAGCCCTGATTTTTTCAGGCTTCTTCTTTCCAATTGCTTAAATTGGAAAATTTACTGCGAGGATCATACTTCACTTG
>CM042754.1:21196884-21248611 GCA_022496165.2 Catalaphyllia jardinei | reverse complement strand
ACTTGCATCTATAACCGCAGTTCAAATATGAATTATTTCATATACACTTTCTTAATTATAGTATGGGTTGGACTCAAAATGTTTCGCTGGGATTGTAACTGGCTTCGGTAAAGGATGCTTTTCTCACAGATCTATAAAGCGAAAAGAATGCATTAGAAAAGTTTCAGCGTGTGGTCTTTCTGGAGCCTGGATTGGCATTAAATGCGCAATTGGGACAGACAACGGACATCTTAATTTGCTCTCTGAATTTGTTTTACTTTTAGCCGAGTCTTTCTCAACCAAAGGACGATACATCAAGAAAATCCGCTATCACGCCAGGGGACGCTTTGGTATAATGCACAAGAAGTACTGTCATTACTATGTTGTACTCAAAGAAGGCACAGGGAAAGACAAAAACAAGAAAAGACAGCGGAGACAACTGACCGAGTTAGAGAAGATCCAGAGACACCCAACGCACATTAGGAATTCTTTATCTTGGTGGTGAAAAAGTTTTTCTAAAAACTTGAAGTAAACTATTAATTTTTCTTCAAGTATGTGAATTGTTACAAGTTTTCTTGCGTGTTGGTTTGTCCCGAGCAGACTGGGAAATATTAGGGAACTTAAGCAAACTACGACGGCAATGGCAACGGGAACGTCGCCAAACAAAAGGTTTAATGAGCCGAACAATAGCTGTGCACGTGCGTTATAAATCCTTGTACATTTCGTTGCCGTTCTCTGCCAAACAACAACGTGAAATGACCAAGTTGTGCCCATTCGTGAGCAGGTGTTTAGACAAGTTTTGCGCTCTGACGGGTTTAGTTACGGTAAAATTTAAATCCATTTTTTGCTAGGCGTCGTCCCTAGCGTCGCCATCGTCAGTGCTTAAGTTCCCTCGTTATGCCTCAACCAGGAAGAAAAAAGGCCCTGGCGCAACGCAGGAAACGCGTTTTAAACTAGCACATTCCAGGGGTTTGATTAATGGGGAACAGCACTAAGAAGGCCGAGTGTAGACTGGGAAAAAGGCTAGGGTTAATTGTGAAACCCCACATTTCACTTCGGTTCTTAACCGAGTCCTGGAAAAGGCTACATTAAACGAGACAATTCATGGACGACAAAGAGAACTGACAATTTTATTACAAAAAATACAAATAAAATACTATGCACTTTTATATACACTGATACATTTCACCTACTAATAACCGTATTTGTTCTTTTGCCACTAAGACAATATTAAAAAAATTAGAGCATTTTTTGTTTCCTCCATTTGAAACAACGGACCTGTCTTTTTCTTTTTGTTTTGTTTTCATCTAAAGCATCGTTAACTGACTGCCGGGTTTGACTGCGTTTAGTTCGGAAAGGCTGTTAGGCTGACGAGAACTGGAAAATGGACTCTGAGATGAACAACTTTTGACACCTTGTTTTTCTGTCTTCTACAGGCGGCAGTGGCAGTGCGTGCTTACAGAAAAACGCACCTGCAAAATAAGGCCCTATTCTTAATTACCGACCTAAATTCCAAAACTGGTCTTTCACTAAGAAAAGAAATCTTTCGTACAACGCTATCAAAATTTTCTTTACACTTGTTTTTACAATATTTTGCATACGAGCCGTGCAGTATATTTCGACGCCGAGATCATTAGGCAGCATGATCAGATTGGAGAAACAAATGCCTGGTGGACAGGCGGCTGAAAGCAGCGTACATGTTCCACGGGTCCGTCCGAGGACTTCAGGTGTTTGTTTAACACGGCGAAGATCTGGTCATTTAATACTCTGAAGTGACGAGCCCTGGTTACAAGACGCTTAAGGTCCTGGAATGAAAGCATGATGATGATTGGTTAGCTACGTGTTAATATCGAAAGCCAGTGATATGGGCCGGGTTGTTCGAAGTCCGATTAAGCTAACCCAGGATTAGCGAGAATTTTAATTTTAGCTTTGAAACTTGGCGGTGAGGTTTTCTATTTATATTGTTCGTCCCTCAGTTTGGAGCTGGACTAAGCTCAAACTACACACAACGTGAGCAGTAAAAACAATTTTATTCAAGAAAAATTTATACTTCGGTCAACTTTTTATCCTGGGTTAGCGTTAACCGGCTTTCGAACAACCCGGCCCTGGGCGATAAGTACAAAAGCGGATAAAGTAAAGTTTGAAAGTTTGATCCTGTCACGAACGGTCTCACAGACCAAAGAAAGGTTGCCTTGAGAGGAGGAGGTTGGGGGGTGATTTTTCCCTAGTTAATTGGTTAGCTCTGGTGACAGGCGGGATGCATCCTAACTAGTTACCCAAGCCGGCAAGATAGGGTTATTTTGCGGTTGCCCGCTCGGTATTACCCGCCGTAGCCCGCAAGAAAACGGTTCCCTTTAAACCATGCAATTACTCCTTTATTGGCCAAGCTTGTCTGGTCTTGGCTACGTTCCTTTTTGCGCGTCTTGGTCCATAAACACACAAAAATAAGTCGGCGAAAATCAGGACTTCCTGAGCTCGCTCTTCGTAAAATTAACCCAAACGTATAAGTGGTACATGTATGGTCGGCGCTTTAGATTTTATGGGTTTTGAGAAGTCTTGATCTGAAATTAAAATCGGAAGATTCTGAAGCCCTTCTTCCGTTACAAATACATGTAACTTAACGAAGTTTGGGTCAAGTTTGAAATGCGTTTTGAAAGAAGATCACACACACATGTCCACCAAAATATAAAAGAAAAAATAAACAGATCTAGGTTCATTTCAGATTTCAACGAGAACAACTCAATCATGGATGTCCATAGGAAAATACACTCGTAATATTTAGAGGAAGCCACATCAGCCTTAGGTAGTTTTTTTTTATGAAGGTCCTCTATCCTCAGGCTGGTCGAATTGGAATTAGGAGTGCTGGTTTTTGTAAAGGGAGGATAACCAGAGAACATGGAATAAAAACCCTCGAATAAAAGCCAGAACAAAAAACAAACTCGACCCACATGTGGCGCCGAACCCGGGCGACACTGGTGGAAGGCGAGCTTTCTCAACACGGCGCTCCAAAGATGTCACATGACTGTTCACTCACCACACCACCGACTACTTCGTCTCGAGAGTCCACAGCGTACACTTTGACGATATGATAACAGAAGTCTAGCGCTTCAAAACGATTTTCTTGCCCCAGCAAAGCAATGAGCGTACATCCGGCCCAGTTGAGACCTTCACCAAAGCACTGCCTGTGAACGTGATAACAAAACAACAGAAAATAAGGAAATGATTGCGTATTTCCTAGAGCGGTTTTGAATCGAGTGTCGTAAAACTTGAACCAAAGTAACTAATTACTCTGGCCAAAGGACAACTAGCGGAGCGCATAAAAAGAGCTACGGTCACGTGTCAATCTTCTCCATCCTTAACCATCCTGGTTCCTTTAGGGTTTGTTATAATCTCTTTGGTGTTTTTCTATCTTTGTAGAGCATTATTTTCAGGTTTCCTTCAATTTCAAGGTAATTTTGTCGATAGTCAAAATAACTCGGAGTACTGTGACGGAGCCCCTTTAACGTTTGTACTTACTCGACGGTGAGCTCGTTTTGTCGCAGTGGCTGACAGTAGTTGAACTGAATCGCGCTCCACAGACGATGAAACTCTCTGCACTCGTCAATGTTCATGACACCGTTTGCAGGCGGTTGTTCCTTCCACATCTCATGGACCAGGAACGTCTTAATCTTCTTGAGTACCACCTCAAAGATGGACAGTCCGCAGCACAGCCTCTCTTTCGTCAACAGATCACCTTCTTGAGCGTTGACTATTTGCTGTAAAGAGAAAACCGATTCACTGTGAACTGTGATCAAGAGACAAAGATCCCGCAGTCGTGACTTAGCGGTCACGCAGCACCCCTGCTTTGTTATAATTATTGTAAGAAAGGCGTTGCGTAGCACACCAAGTAACGGATTCTGTAATCAAGAGGCCAAGACCTCGCAGTCGTGACTTAGCACTGTAAGAAAGGCGTTGCGTGACAAACCAAGTAACGAGTTCTGCAATCAAGAGACGAAGATCTCGCAGTCGAGACTTAGCACCCCTGCTGAGGCATTGCGTGACACACCAAGTAACGGCGACAAGACGAACGAAAACAGCTTTTCTCGTGAAACAATTTAATTCGTTAAGCACAAAACATCGATTGTGCTACCAACCTCTTTTGTTCCAAGTTTGGTGATGGTTGACAAAACTTGCAGAGAATTGTACTGGGTCTCTAGTTTCTTCATTTTGTTTTCCAGCTTTTCGCCCTCTGGAAGGAGAGAGAAAGAAAAAAAACTGTTAATAAGTAGCAAGATCGACACACACTAAATCATCATTCCAATACTGTGCACCGCAAAAAAAGTAAAATAAAAAGTCAAGACTTACGGCTTGGGTTGTTAAAATTCCGATTTACCTAACCCACGATTAGCGAGAGTTTTAATTTCACTTTCGTAACTTTTCGGTGAGGTTTTCACTTGTGATTTTGAGTAATCTCAAACTCCACAAAACATCAACAGTGAAAAACTCTTTGTACATACAGAAATTTAACACTTCGGTTAACCTTTAATCGCGGTTAGCGTTCGAAAAACCTGGCCATGGCGTCTGCTTTTACAAAAACTATAAGTTGAGGTACCTTTAAGGTAAGGCCTAGGAATAATTCCTTGAAATGGGGCCGCGTGCAACAGATCCATAATCTCCTCTTGGGACTAAAAATAGAAAAAAGTAGACAAGAAAATAATACATTAAGGAGGATAGGAGCAAGCGTTTTTCCAAGCTAAACAATCTGTGATTAAAAGAGCTATGTGACGCTTTGCGCATCTTGAAAAACGTAGCCTAATTTTGTCAAGTTCGTTGTTTCTAATCTGTGTTAATCTTCTCCATCCTAAACCGTCCTTGTTTCTTTATGGTTTATTGTTATTTCTTTAGTGTGTTTTTATGTTAATAAACTGCTATTTTCAAGTTTCCTTGTATCTTGAAGGCAACTGGCTGATTTAACATGCTGTTTGCATCTACATAGCTTCACAAAGACATCAGTCACGGAGTGTCCGCGGTGACTTACCAAGAAGCTCTCGAGTTGTAGACAAAAGAGAATGGCATTGCCGATCTCTCTGAATCCCTGAAACACATCTGTCCTCAGGTATGGGTACTGCATGATCGGTTCAAGGCTAGCGTGGTAGTATTCAAGGACACCTGGAGAAAAGAGCAAGCCAAAAAATTGGCAGTGTTCAATTGCATAAAAAATACAAATAATGACAAATACAATTTACAATAAAAACAAAACAAACCACCCATACTAAAATAAAGCGGGAAGGAGAGAATAAAGAAAAGTTCTTCATAGAATACGATGGAAGCTAGCGTTAGAAAAAACTACGAGAAAAAACTGGACATGACGGAAAAACTCTCATGCGGATAATACCGCCTGCCAGTACATAATCTTGACAGCAGTTTTCAGGTTTACATGAAGCCAGATCAAGACAATAAAATGGCGATTTACAATGAATGTTAAATAAACGGAACGTAGCACACCACTAGAAAAATGTAATTTTTTCCAGTCTTCTCGAATATATCTTCATAATGCAACAAAAAAAGAACGATGGTTATTCCTGTGCTGTTTCCATCCTTAGTAACTGCTATTATTTTGAGCCAAGAAACGCATTTCAACTCCTTTAAAACTAAACCCTAGAGCGAATGCTTGTCATGGTGTTTTAAAATTTATACCAAACGTACAAACTACATTAGAAGATACCTTTGGATCCGTGCTAAAGCTTACCTGTGGATCCGTACTCAAAGCGAGGAAGGCCGCATTTCTTAGGCATTCCTTCAATGAGCTGGGCGATGTATGACTGAAGCTGACCTTGGAGCTGCAGATTGGTAATAACGTTAGTACGACATCGACACAAGGGAATTTCAAATACACTTAATAAAAATAACCAGCCTGTTATTGCATGCACCACCTCAAAAGTGTCACGATTGAGTTCAACTGACAGTAAATGTATGAAGTGGGCACAAATGTTACTAAGTCTATTACACAGCTAAACTCATATTAGCAAAAATCATAACTTTTGTTTCACCGATAGCTGAGAATTGGGCCAACATTTCAATAGCCAAAAAAATCTGATAACTGAGATTATAGACCTCCCATCCAGACCCTTCATCAACATTGAACAGTACGCCGTTGAAAGGTTAAAATCCCGCCACTCCGATCCCCATATAGGAGAAGCCAGCTTGTCCTCCAGGAAATGTTCTAAGAGCATTCCCCAGCAGCAATTTTGGCACGTTACCCATACAACATTGGAGCAAAGATCATGACAAAAGAAACGATGACGGTATTCTATGTGGTAAGCAGTTTTATTACCTACCACACTCTTTATGATCTTCAGGAGTTCTTCAATCACCACAGCAATTCCCTGGTAACCCAGCAAGCGAGCCATGCAAGCAAAATGAATGTCACCGACAAAGGTACTGTATAGTGACCCGATGGCGTTAAACACGGAGTTTTGAAGCTGAAACAGGGAAAAAAAAACATTAATTTACAGTTCGTCACCTACCAGTTCATACACTAGCTGATAACACATCCTATTTGCCTCAACAAACAGGTGTTTCGTTGCTCGCTGCATTTTCCGAGATCCGACCAAACCGAAAAGTACGATGATGCGCCACGGAGAAGCGTACAATGTCTACGCTTCGTTATTGGGCGGTTCTGAAATTTCCCGCGTAAGTATCCAGCAATCAGACATCATAATGGAGAGACGCAGACATCCGGGTACCTCAAGAAGAAAAGACCGAGCACGTGAATGTTGAAATGTCGCTGTTTATAGTGGTCGATGCACTTAGCTATATTAGTTATTTCAAAAGCATTTCACAGATCATTTATAATGTTCCACGAAATTCACACTTCTCTCAACTGGCCTCTGAGTGATATGAATAGAAAATCACACTATATATTATATGTACAAATATATCAACTAAACATAATATTTGCTTAAAAATCCCAACTGTTGCGGGAGGCAGACCAGTTGGCTATTTACAAGCATGACCGAGGAGTTGAGCTACTAAGGGTCTACCGAGAAACAACTCCAGCTAAATGGTTAGAGCGGGAATTGAACCTGCGACCTCCAGATTTCAAGTCGGGCGCCCTAACCACTCGGTCACATTGCCCCAATGGACGTCCAGTTTACTCATCCAGCTTTATAAAGTAATCTAACTTACCTTTGTACCGAAGAAATAATGATATGCTTGTTTGGGGGCTTGTTCTCTGGAAACTTTTTCCACTAAAGGTAATGATGTGCGAACAAATCTGAAGACAAAAGAAGAATGAAAGAGTTAAAAGCGAGGAGCCCTGCTACGTGCTGTTGTTAAGTTGAATGTGACTAATCTGTGTCTTCTTGAATGTGGGACTCTGTAATGCGCTGCACAAGGCTTACCTTCTTAAAATCCTTAAGTGTTTGGCATTCAAACGAAAGCTATCGAACAATAGTTCCATATAGTACTGCTGATCAAGTACTTCTAAGTCTGTTGATGAAGCTCTTGTGTGTGACCACCCGAAGGAAAGCTACCGAGCATTGCTTTCAAATAGTACTGTTTGTCCGTCGATAGTTTGCAAATTGAATTTTGGAAACATTTTTCATCATGCATCTTAGTCACCCTTAGGCATCTTAGTAACCCTTAGGCATCTTAGTAACCCTTAGGCAGATGTGGTAAATATTTTGCTTCAGGACATAGTAAACGAGTCACTGGGACTGAAAAATACTGTTTCAGAAACCCATGATCACCTGTTTGTGGATGAGTTAAAGCAGTAGTTTGGAAGGAAGTCGAAATTCAGTTCCCAGAACACATGAAGAGTGATCCTGCCATAAGGAGCGGACACGGAGTGATTAGCCTCACCCAGCATGTTCTTGAATGGAATCAACTTCACGCACTTGGACAGCAACTGGTGCGTCATTCGGTTTACGTCGAGTAAATTCTCCAAGTCCTAAGAGAGACACATTAAAGTGAGTTTATTCATCTGAGACCTAAGCTCGATTATCAGGCGTTGTTTGGGAAAGGAGCCGCCCGCATTCTTCCCAAGAGGACACTCTCTTCTCGGGGAGGAACGAAGACCGGACTCGAGAGAGTGGCGGCAATCGAGCCTATCTAAAGCCTGTGTAATCGGACAACTAAGTCAGTGTAGTAAAGGTAGTCGACCGCACTTAAAAAACGCTTAACACATTGTGTTTTCTACATCTCGTGCTCTCAATTCCCGTCGTCTTTACGACAACACGATGGAAACTTCTAACTACGATGGAAACTACTAACTGCACAGTTGAACTGTGCCTTTGGGACACCTTAATATTGAGGGGATTTCAAAACCTGGGTAAGGACATTTCTCGACGTAAGGTTACAAGCGTACACCGTCTTGAAACTTTGACGCACAGACATACCACAACACCACAGATATCTCCGCTCTCAAATCGACCAATAGCACAGTCCAAGGATCGTATCATGGAGTTATTAAGACGCTGAGTGATCAGTTTGTTCAAGTCGATAGAACGGCCTAGAAGCTAAAAAAAAGAAACAGAGTAAAAGAAAAGTTAGTCGGCATACCTCAAGTAGAACACGTCAAGGGTTTATTCTTCCAACAAGAGAAAAATGTCAAACATTCTCCTCAGTGAGACAGATACAGGCGTATGTCACTATGTAGTGGGTGTGTAGCGCCTCGTGATTGGTTGTAGCTGGCACGCGAGGATTCGTTACCGAGCAACACCCAATCAGACATCACACGGACCTGTGAAGAGCTAGCCATCTCACATACATGTACCTCTAGAGCGGGAAGAAGGACAAATACAACGTCGCGCCCAGTGGCTGAAGGCGACTTGTATCTCAACTACATAACTTTAATTTTATTCTAACGCTAGCTCAACCACGGGAGGATTAACGAAATCTTGTGCTGGGTTTGGCTGGAACTATCCTACCTGCTCGAGATTACCTGCATGGTCAATCAATCAATCAATATCAATCAATAACTTTATTTACCCACGGGATCATTTCACTAAAAAGTGGTCTTCTGAAGAGCCGTGCACATTAACCTTAAAAGATATAACGTAGTACTTAAAAGCGAAGACTAAAAATATTACAAAACCATTTTAACTATTTTAACTATTCTAGCTATATTAACTAATTAACTTATTTTAATTATTTTAACTTAACTTAAGAATTTTTCTTCAAGTTGTTACTAACATTCGATAGCGGAATAAAAACTATTTAAAGTAGTGGCCTGCCTAGCCTCCACTGACAGATCGTTCCATGTTAATGCACCCCTATAACGAAAACTCTTCTTGAGTGCCTCAGTGTTCGGCCGTGGAATGAAAAGGTTATGTTGGGCGCCCCGAAGATTGTGTCTGTGGATGGTATTTACGCTGGTGAATTTATCAGACAGGTATTCGGGTACAAGGTTATTAACGGTTTTAAACATTAAAGATTTCAATTGTTTAGAACGTCTGTCAGCGAGGCTTTCCCATTTGAGGGCACAAAGAATCTGGGCAGATCTGACATCCCAGCCAGACCCTGTTATGATGCGTGCTGCCCTGTTTTGTAGTTTCTCTAGTTTTTGGCTGAGGCCATTACCGATACATCCCCACACAGCGCTGCAATAATCGAGATGTGGAAGAATCAGTGACTTATATATTGCAACGAGGGTACTTTGGGGACATATCGGTCTTAGCCTCCTAAGGGCAGCAAGTACTTTAGCAACTTTGCTAACGACCTCAGAGATATGAGCTTCCCACGAGAGTGTTTCATCCACCTGGACACCTAGGCACTTGTAACAATTGACTCGTTCAATTAAATGGCCATCAAGGCAAATGTGAGGTTCACTAGGGAGCAAAGATATTTTATGCCTTGTTCCTGTAAACAGGCACTTGGTCTTGACGACATTCAGACTTAGTCGGTTAGAGTCCAGCCACTGTTTCAAATTGTTCAGATCGTGAGTCAGGGATGAAAACAGCTCTTCAGGGTCGCTGGAGGCAAACGTGAGGTTAGTGTCGTCGGCGTACATCCTCACATCTGATAAAAGGTTACAGTTTGAAAGGTCATTAATGTACAGTAGGAATAGCAGGGGGCCGAGGATTGAGCCTTGGGGCACCCCACAACGTATGCGACTAGTTTCCGACTTCACATTATTAATAACTGTAACCTGATGGTATTTCCCACAAGCTTACTAAAAAATTATCAAATGGAACGGTCATTTTCCGAAAAATCGGTTGGGAAATTGTAGTCTACCTCTTGCGTTACGTTACGTTGCGTTGCGTTGCGTTGCGCTGCCCCGTGCTGAGTTGCTTTGCGTTTCCCTGCGCTGCGCTGCATTGCTTTGCTTTGCCTTGCGTTGCACTGCGTAACGAATGTTTCTCCCTTGCGTGCTTATGGACGTCAATTGTATTTCGACCCATAAAAACAACAAAAAAATTGTCCATGGAAAAGCCGACTTTCACTAACCTGCACATGCCTTTGTTTCAGAAGAGTCTCGTATCTATTGGAGCGAGTGCCTAGCTTCGCGGCAGCTTCGGCGCCAAAACGGACCAGCTCGGATTTAAACTTCTTGTCCAGCAACATACTGCAGAGAGATAAAAACAGAAAACTGATTCATACTAACTCTTCAATTCCCAGGAATGATGGAAATAACAAACGGACAGTTGAAGAGAATATATGATAGCCAAGAAATATCCCCTGGTTCAAGCATCAAATTCTCCGAAGTAAAATTTAAGAAAATACAGGACAGTCATTAATAAAAAATCAAGATTTCAAGACTGATACAGAAAGAATTTCTCCAGGCTTGCTGCTACTCTTCGCGATGTCGGTGTGGAATGTTAAATCATATAAAGATTTAGCGAAGCCTAAAAGTGGAGCTCGTGATTACAAATGATGTTTGCCAGGCCTAAGCCAACGATCCAATGGAAAACCCTTTCCTCTATTGCTATATCTACATGTAATTCTGTTCTTTTAGGTGAAGCCTAAAAGTGGAGCTCGTGATTACAAATGATGTTTGCCTGGCCTAAGCCAGCGATCCAATGGAAAACCATTTCCACTATTTCTATATCTACATGTAATTCTGTTCCTTTGGTTATCGTGCTCTGTTATTAAGTACTTGGTGTAATTACCTGCATGCCTGTGCCTTGTAGTAAGAAAATATTTGATCACTGAGCTTGTACACGAACTGATCAAAACACAGGTTTACCTAAGAACCAAAATAACATAAATATCAGTGCAAATACTACGCAGTGTAATGTTTGATGTATTCTATTGCTTTGCTGCGCGGAAACGAAACAGAGCAATAAATAACAGCTTTTTCATTTTGGCTTTTGTCTTTTGCGTTACAAAGTAATCTGAAGTAGATTTGAAGCAATTTCGAATAGAAACTAACCAAAAAAATCGCCTAAAATTGGCTCACAAACTTCTTGTACATGTATTGTAGCCAAGAAACAAAGCAAAAGAGAAAGGTTAACAGTGGAAAGCACTTATCATAGTCCCTTACCCGAGAGAAAACCATAATCTATTAATCTTAATTGCTCTAAGCAATGAATGAACACTAACTGATTTTAGCCAACAGGGAGCGAGCTAGCATTTGAAGCGAATAGTTACCCAGCCCAGGCACTTGCGCTTGGCACTGATTCCATGAGTTTTATAGGTTTCACTTTGACATCTGTTTAATTCACTGTGTGATTGGTATCTGTTGT
Source organism: Catalaphyllia jardinei (assembly GCA_022496165.2). Lineage (NCBI taxonomy): Eukaryota > Metazoa > Cnidaria > Anthozoa > Scleractinia > Caryophylliidae > Catalaphyllia > Catalaphyllia jardinei. Next base: position 21,236,966 of record CM042754.1, on the reverse strand, counting down.
TTTTACCACAAGAGATGTGATAACTTTGTTTTAGTAGTACACAAGTCATTAGACCATTAATAGAAAACAGCTCAAAATCAATGGTATAATCACCTCAGCTTCAATTTCATCATACAGAAACTGTTTCTTGAAAACAGTCAGGGCGTAATGAGCGCTATCATTATAAAGATCCAACGGATACAAGACATACCTGGACAATAACAACAGTACATTGATCAGTTAAGACTTCAAATCTTCAGAGTATTTTTTTTTTTAGTTTATGGTTGCTCACCAAGACATGATTGATCATCGCAGTTAAGCACATAACTAGGCAGATGTGAAATTAAAGTCATCATATCTTTCTCCGCAGTTCAAATATATGATCTTTCATATATTCCCTTGTAATTGTTGCTCATGTTATTTAATTTCCTTACTTAAGTTCTGGCTTGTTGTATTTAACTGTTTATTTATTTATTTCAATTCCAATTTAATGGCAATTAATTAATTAAGGATGGACAAAACAATGATAAAAAGGCCATAAGGATGATTTGTAAAAGAGTTGCAGCGACCCCATACAAAAACAAATCACCTTATTGAAAGTAGATTATGGTGCGCATTAACAAATCCGTATTTTTCTTTACTTTCCTTTTATTCCTCATGTTCCGTCAAGCCCTCAATAACTGACTGCAATTTAAGCGGGTGTCCGTAGAGCAGGTGTCAGTAAAGCGGGGTTCCACTGTCTGTTAACTTTTGTAAAACACAGTAGTCACAGAGCTCTCACACCTCTTATTGCACCATGCAGATCATCTAATAATATACTCACTCCATCATGCTGGGATTCTTGCTTTCTAGAATATGATTTGTCAAGATCCATGGCAGTGACATCTCAATAGGAAACTGTACACGCACAAAGAAAACAGTCAATTATGAGAAATGTATAATTAAATATGGGCTTAAAGTACTAAGAGTAGTTATTACAAAGACAAAAATTGGTGAATCAATGTCAGTACAAAAGATCTGTTTCCTGCACAACTACATGTAACTGTAAGTCAGTTTCAGAGTTTCTTCCAGCATTTTAGGCCCTGTTTAGAAGCAGGTAGGGTAACCCTAGTGCTAGGGTTACCCTACCAAGAGGGTTACTCTGGCACTCACACACTTCTTCGTATTTTCAATGACGTATTTACAAGGCAGCTAGGGTTACCCTAGTGCTAGGGTAACCCTAGCTGACTGCTAGGGTTACCCTGACATTAGGGTAACCCTAGCGCCTTGTAAATGCTTTGCTAGGGACAACTCGCCTTCCCGGGACAACTCCATTTTGGCCCCAAAAAACAAAATATGATCAGAATAGCAACAAAATCAGCGAATTATGACCCAGAAAACATCAAGTACATTCACAGTTTGCCACATTTTTGCTTTGGAAATAGATTATTTTCCACTTTTGTTATCTGTTCGTGCTTTACTTAGAAGGTCAACAAAGCGTAACAAGCATAAAGTTGTCTTGGGCAGCACGGTTACCCTACCTGTAAATTTTGCTTGTAAACCCGGGCTATCTTTTAACCCTCTTGCTTGGGTTACCCTAGCAGTAGGGTTACCCTACCTCCTTGTAAACACGGCCTTAGGCCCTTGTTTTAATGTCACAATAGAGACTGAATTTTCATATACCTCGGCATAGGCTGTTTTTATTTGACTGACTTAAAAAGAAGTAAAGACAAATTAAAATAATAATCTTCACACTGGGCTGACAGCCTGGATAAAGTTTCTGGCATAAGTCTCTAAAGTAGACACAATTCTCTAAAGTGGAGAGGTAATGTCCAAACAAGATGCTGGCTCTTAACACTGTTGTATCTTTTATTTTCCGATAACTGCCCAAATTCTTGAGCACTCATTGGCTAATTTTCATCGTCAATAAGCGGACAGACATATGAATTAGCAATTTATGTGACGCGGAAAGAAGCGAGAGCGCACAATTTGACCATTTGTTATCGTAAGAAACAAATTGATGTCAGTTTTTTAGGCGTCTATCCTGTTATTGACAATGAATTTTGTCATTGTCAAAGAAAATTCAATGTCAAAGTAGTCTGCAGATCCACTCAGCTAGCACCTCATGGATCTACAGCTACTTCGACAATGTTATGACGAAATTCATGATCAATAACAGGACAAACAGATATCAAATTGTTGAATAGCATGCAATGCTGGCTAATAACCAACTCCTGCAGGATAGTTGGGCAAGATATCAGTTTGGCCAATCCTAAAAGGCCATTATTGCATATGCCAGCAGTGATTCTGACCTGAATTCTGGCACCCATTGTCAACTCCAGATAGAACTCTCTGAACCAAAGCTGAGAAAGGTCACAGCACTCCCTTAAAACTTCATTAAAATGAAGCAGCTGTTCAAAGAAGAAAGAGTTCTTCAAGAAGGCCTCGATCATCTCCACCGTCTCTTTCTCCAGTTCCTTGCGCATGACTTTTTTGCCTCCTTTGTCAGACACCAGGGACTCCAGCATGGTGCGGACCATGTACAACTGTTAACAATAATAGTAAATTAATGTCTAGAGCTAAGCTGAAAAATACATGTAAGCAAAGCACTCATTCTTCAGACTGGAACAAAACAAAAACAGGCTCAATCCAGGTTATATACAATGTGCTTGGGGGAATATGTGAAGATATCCGTCTATCGATACAGGTAAATAATGATCATGACTTCACTGGTTGGTTGAATGTTGTCAAAGGTGACTGATTAATGCAATCTGGGTACAATATTGCAGATAGGCACTTTGAGCTGCCAGGTAGAGGTGCCAGAATGCTTTTTATTCTACTGTTGTTTTAAATCACTGCAAAATTGTACAGCGGAGAAATGTGAGCATGCCAAATTAACAAGCTACGGAACAAAAGTTATAGCCTGTGTAGCACCCATTTCCTTTCCTTTTCCAGGTGGAGATCGAACAAGCGAGAAAAAAAGTAGGTGAGCGAAGGAGCATGCCCTGGGGTGAGCAAAAACTGGGGAGAAGTTGGGAGGGGGTAAGGAAGAAGGGGGAGGAGGTGGGGAGAAAAGGAATTGCCTCCAGTCAATCCCAAACATTTTATCCAAACTTAGTTCCCCCACGGACCGGAAGCAATAGTACAATAATTAGTTATTAGCCGGTCAACCAAAATATGACATAGGGAATTTACCTTTCATGCATAATCCAACTCCGGAACGCAACTAGATCAAAGTAGATATGGCCAAATCTGAAGAAGCGTTCGAAGGGGTCTTTTCTTTTCTGTTCAGGAAATGACGAAAGACCTTTCGCAAAACAGCAAACCCATCATTCTAAAACCGGAGCAAGAAGCTGCCAATAGAAGCTAGTCCCTTGACAGGATGTCCTTGCAATCCATTTATCAAATACCCATAGGAGACTGCTGTACATAGACCCTATACATAAATGGCTGCCATTGCCTGATTTCAAACTGTGAAGGACTAGGTATGAGTGTAAATTATGGGATAAGCAACTATTGATCCACATAATCAGAAAGAGCACACCGAGATTCACAAAATCCCCAAGTTTGGTGTTAATCAGGCTGGTTTTGACTGAGAAACAGCGATTTAAAAAGGTCAAAATTAACAAAGAAATATATGGCCATCCGGACACTTGCGTCGGACAGCCTCTGGATGGCCATACATTTCTTTGTAAATTTTGACATTTTTAAATGGCTGTATCTCAGTCAAAACTAGCCTGATTAACACCAAACTTAGGGATTTTGTAAAGCTTGGTCTGCACTTTAAGACTATGTGGATCAATAGCAGCTAATCCCATAATTTACGGACTCATACCTAATCCTTCACGGTTTGAAATCAGGCAATTCAATTATTCTCTTGTTCGTATTCAAAATAGCCTTGCTAACCTCGCTCTGGATAATAAATTCTTTACAATTTTTGTCTCAAAAACGAGGTTAGTGAGGCTAATTTGAATACAAACAAAAGAATAATATAAAGGCAGCCATTTTTGCATAGGGTCTATGGTTACCGCACTTATTTGCATGTCGCTTCACAGATATGTTTTAAAGATGTTTTTAAGTCTCTGAGTACACTGAGTCATTGACTTTCGAGGGAAAAGGTTTGACATATTTCAGGAACATGAATCGAGCAATCTATTGTGCTGGCTGATTCTGTTGAACTGTCAAGCACACCATCTTCAGTACATTCCTTCTTGTCACGATATCATCTTTGTCCACCTTTGTCAGGTTTTATTTTTCATAGCAGACCGCCGTTACTTTGAGAAAGCATATATTTGTATAAAGACGTTGCTTTCTTCCACAATTTGATCGAGCTTAGACCAGATTGACTACCCATGTTGAGCGCCTCATTAATGTTTTCTCTTGGTTTTTGTGCGCTTTCCGGTGACGGCACACAGTTGACATGTTTAGTGAATTTTTGTTTTCTTTGGGCGATTTTGGAAAAAAATTGCCTCCCCCATCCATACACCACGGTGTCTTTGATCTTTTTGGTTCACTGACAAATTTTTCCAATTTTTGCTTGTAGGGTTCGCAATAAAAGCTCCAATGTTGGCCCAATTTTTGGTAAAACATGCATAATTTGCTCTAGTGCGACCCTCCTTATGTATTTACATTTTCCAAACTTCACTTTTTTAAATGAACAATGACAGACCCAACAATTAAAAGGAAGCCTATTTACGCGTACTATTTGTTTTTGGCGGACTCTATCAAGCCCGTGCTGGGCACTTGTCAAAAGAAGTAAATTGACATTGGTTCTCATGTGACAGTTAGCACCCCATAGGAGCGCAGCATGTTTTGAAACGCGTTCAGTAAAATGTCTGGGATTGACTGCAGTCGTTTCCTTTGCTCACCTCACCCCCTCCCTCTCAGGACTCGAGACTAACTTTTTACCTTGCTAGCCCAGTGGCTAGTGACAGGTTTTATTCACTAGCCAAAACAAATTTGTCACTAGCCAGATACTCTAATATCCATCATCTCACCAAGTCAAGTAAATGCTAGCCTGTGTAAATGGAAGTACTGGCAGCTTTACATGAACAACTAACAAGTACAAAGTTTTCACGCCCTTGATTCTGACAGAACCGCCATCAAAACAGCATTCTTTTCTTTCAAAATACCGTTTCGCGATTTTCGCGAATAAAATAATTCATTCCGTCTTAGCTCTATATGTTGCAAACATAGGCATTGATGCCATACTTATAGGCGGGGCACAACAACGAAAACCCAAGTTTTCGCTTGCGGACAAAATTCTCACAGAACTTCGCAACTTGCCGTCAAAAAACATTCATTTCTTTCAAGATGCCGATTTATGATTTCTCATGAACACAGTAATTTGTTCCATCTTAACATAGGCATCAATATTATATTCAATGTAGGCATCATTCAAATTTTCGAATTGTGAATATTTCCATATTTTTCAAAGCGTACTACATGCCCTCCAGATGCTGCACGCGTGAAACATGATCTCTAGAGCTCTGCATGATTTCACGCATAACTAATCATTAGTGGCAAGCAGTTCGTTTGTCGTTCTTTACTTTTTATTGACAGGAAAAAACAACCAAAAAAGTCAATCATTCTTTCGCGTTTTAGTAATTTAAAGTTCTTGTTTGGGCTAATAAATTATATATGATATTATTATAGCCAATATAGTAAATGGTTAGAACCCAGGAGTATCAGTAGTTCGCATTGTGTGATTGTCCGGGTGAGTGTAGTTCTGAAAAGAACTGTTGTTGGTGACTGACATTTTGACAACCTGAGCAGAAGTCATCTTCAGAGTCAAGTGAATAGTGTATGTCAGTCGATGATGTTATAAGTCTGGTCCACTGAAAACGATTGGTCAGTTAAGCCATGATGTTTTTGGCTAAGAGACTCATGTCAAGTTTGTCAACAGTCATTGGTCGGTTTCGATCTATCTTTTGTTAGTTAAATTGGTTGGTCTGAGGTCCATCTATTGTTAGTCAAATTCAAGTCGGTCTGTCAAAAGTCCGTTTGTTGGTTTCGTTTTCGTCGCAGATAAGTTGTTTGTAAGGTGCCGGTAGTTGTTGACATCTGTTAAGAGGTGTTTGTTCTAAGTTAGTGTAGCAGCTTTCCAGAGTCAGGTGTTGAAAATAGTTTGTACTGTAGGTTAAGCATCGAGAAGAGTCCCAGTCAATATTGTGGTTTGTCAGTTGATGATGCACAGCAATGTGATTGTTGGCATCACCATTTCTCGTGGCTCGTTTGTGTTCAGTCAGTCTCGTGTTAAGGTTTCTGCCAGTCTCACCAATGTAGGAAGCCTGGCAGTCGAAGCATTTGATCTTGTAAACTGCTCCCTGTCTGTTGCTGGGTTCGTCTCGGTCTTAAACGTTGGTCAGTAAGTGCCATAATGTAGTTGTAGGTTTGTGGGCTACACGGATGTTGTAGGGCTGTAAGATCCGTGAGATGGTCTCAGAAGTGCCCTTAATGTAAGGGATAGTCACTGTAGTAACAGGTGTTGCGTCAGCTTCAGTAGGTCAGTAAATATTTTGTCTAATAAAGTCAGCATTGTAGTTCTTTTTGATAAAAACACGTTCAAGGTATTTGTTTTCGTCACTGTAAGCTGTCCGGTGTATTACAAACTAGTTGCACTTGACTCTGAAGATGACTTCCGCTCAGGTTGTCAAAACGTCAGTCACCAACAACAGTTCTTTTCAGGACCACACTGACCTGGACGATCACTAATAATATTATAGTTAATGTTTTAAATTCTGCACACGCTAACTCATTTTTGTTTTGTGAATTGGTTTTCTCTGGGCCTCCAGTGCTCACATATTTTCACTAGCCAAAATGGCTAGTGAAGAACAAAAATCACTAGCCAAAATGGATTTTTTACTAGCCTGTGGCTAGTTGGCTACCGTTAGTCTCAAGCCCTGCCTCTGCTCCTTATTTTTGGCACTCCCTTCCGAGCAGTTTTGTTTCCGCAAGTTGTTGGAAACGCCTGCTACGCAGGCTACAGAAGTTAATACTTTGAGGACCCTGAAGTTTGACTGCATCAATGTTTCTTTAGTCAGTGCCATAACTACATAACTTGTGAAGCAGAGCTTTGACAGAGATAGGGCTACTGTGTACTGAGTACTGTGTACATGTACTGTCTGATTTCAGCTGACTTCTTCAAAGACTATTGTCTAATGCCACGTGTCTGGTTTTTCAGAATTCACACACTGATGTCCAATTTAACTCAAGCCTTAGGTCAAATGATCAGCTGTACCAAACTGGTACCAAATCTATACCTGGGTACTAGAAGGTCCAATGTCCCTATCTGGTATCTTGATGTTAGGCCCTGCTTTTGGGTCCTTTTCTCCTTTCAGAATCGGGTCCCCTCTTCCATGCTGCCCATCAGCCCAGTCCCCTCCAGTCTCACGAATGGACAACAGTATTCTGGAAAAAAACAGAGCTTTCACAGCTGGTGGCCAAGTGAACATGTGATTAAATGACAATAGGGCCATTAATACGAGAAAAACAAACTGCAGGTTACACGAGCCATGGCTTATGTAAGATGTGAACTGGACTATTAATATGAGCGTGGCTTATATAAGATGCAAAGTCCTCATATAAAATTAATGGTTCATGGATGCTTATTTGTGTTGGTTACCACAGCAATTGCAGAATTGCATGAGCTCTCACTCTAACAGGGGAAATCCTTGCACTAGAGCACTGTTAGCTCACATGTTGCGTGAGCCACAAACAAGCTGTGACACCATTTATATGAGTGGTTTCGCACCTTAAATAAGCCGCACCTTTTTAAAGCCTAGCTCAAAACGCTCGTCTCGCACAAGCCACGGTTTATGTTATACGCAGCTTGTGTAAGATGTGAACTGGTTAAAATGTACCATTTGTATGGTAACTTGGTGTCTTATGTAAGCCACAGTTTATTTTCATTATATGAATGGCCCTAATGTGGCAACTTCAAGGTTCCTTAAAAAGGACACAACAACCAGTAATATTACAAACTAATGTACTGTCCACAATGCGTGTACTTGTAGGTTGCACATTAAGCAGAACCTACTGCTGAAAGACTGTTGTTTATTCTCATACACTTCCACGAGTTGATGAATTTATCATGAAAGGATCCACATAGTAAAAGAAAAAGGCTCAATTGATAATGTTTCACTCACGTCTTTAGAAGGGCAGCCTTCTTGCTCTTGACGGCTTTCCTCAAAGGCTCTCTCAGGCTGACCTGAACAAAATCCTGCACTTCACTGTGTATGGAATGCCTGATAGCCTCCGAAAATTGTGGTTCAAGGCGAATCATCAAGCCGTAGAGACCTTTGATCATGGCAATCACCTGACAGAGCAATAGAAAACTCATTAGTCAAATTCTCCACTGCTCCATGAACAAAAATAATGTGTAATTCCAGAAAATATCCATACCTCCCCCATGAAAGATATTTTTTCTAAGACCCCCCCCCCCCCACCCCTCTGGAAATTCCAATTATGAACTTTTTACTGTATAAAGTAATAAATCATTCATTAATTATTAAGCTTCGTACATTTCTTTAAATTGTTTGGCCTTAGAGAACCCCTCGCCTACCAGGAAATTCCAATAACTTCTGTGGGGGGGGAGTATGGATATTTTCTGGAACTGCACAATGTACAGATATTGCAGAACTGTCACTGTCATCTATGTCATCATCATCAACATTGAATACAAAATTAATGTTTATTATAATAAATTGTTTTAGCAGCCTTTAGTCCACAACAGTCACAACCATGATATAAATTTAACAGGTTTATTTAATTTTAATGTTTTACAACAAGTGCATTTATGATTTTTTGGGGAGGAATGCTTGTACATGTTGCCAGTCTGCAGAATCTAATCTAAGTTTTAAATGTTAGGAATCACAGCTGATTCCAGTCAACCATGTGTTTTATTTTCAATAAATTGTCAAAAAATGCAGTTTCAAAAGTTTTATGTGTACCTGGTCGCAAGAGCCTACATGGAGTACTTAGTACATTAGCCTTGATAAGTCAGATAGATTCTGTTGTTTGAGAGACCAAGAAAAAGTTGAACAGATTGCAATCACAAAATTCAGAAAAATAATCATGAAGTGTTGTGTATTCGAGTGAATAGGTCTATAATGGCAACAGGTGGTAGACATTGCAATTTTTTAAACAAATGGCCAAAGGAATTTCACTGGCTGCAAACCAGAGCTACCCGAGGTGATTTTTGGAAAAACAACAAATGAATATTTTTGAAGGACTGTAGATAATTACAGTATTGGTACCCACAAAAAAATGCTAGGGACCCTAATTTGGCCAGATACATGTGCTAAGTGGGTCCCAAGACCCAGACTAAAAAATCCGAGTGCCATCCCTGGCAAACTCTATCAAAAGGCACTATTTTACAAAATACTAAGCAATGCAACATACAATGCACAGCATGCAGTTACCTCAACAAGTGAAAACTTTTCATCACTGTTGTAGTTATATCTTGTAGCCTACAAAAGAACAAAATTAAATGCTAATTACTGACAACGTACAGTGTATCTATGAAAGCTAATAATAAGAACATAATAAAGTCTCATTACATAAATGTAACATTTGTACTTAATGCAAAACAGTATGACTCACTCGTTCATATTCTTCAGCTTCCTCTGGGCAATTTGGATTACCATACTTGTCTGTTGGATGAAGAAGCTTCCAAGAGTACTGGCCAAAAAACAAACACAAAATAACATCATTTTCACTTTGAAACTTGCCCATACCTGAAATCATAAACGTCAGCAGCAACCTTTTGTACCAGACTTAACTCTACTTTCCAGCGACAAGAAACAAAGATCTACATTGTAAGAGTATTGCTCCTCACCCTGCTACATTTTTTTTCCAGTTTACCCTGACTCTTCCCCTTTCACCTTCATTGCCCCACCATTTTCTATGGTTGCTACAATTTTTCTACAACACCAATGTAGTGTAAACAAAAAATGTTTTAAGATCAGGAAAACACTTTTAAAGTTAATTATTACCAGTTCCATAACTTGAGCAGTCCATGATGACAGGAGCCGCATTCCTCGGAGAGCAAGACTTCTCAACTCTTTATATTGCTCATCACTTCTTTGGCTGCTGCTTGAAGTGATCATCTGAAAGATAAAAAAAATGCCAAATTACATTATGATGTCCAAGGGAAATCTGTAAAATGCAGACCAAGAACAACTGAATGAGGTCATACAATCAAAACTTGTCCTTCCTGGACTCCAAATGGAATAATATTACCGACTCTCTCAGGACAGCACATAAAAACGTGGATGCCCTACTTCTTACCTCATTGTTGTAACGAGCTAGTTCACTGATAAACTTGACATGCTCTTCTCTTATATTGTCCATCTTTCCAAGGAGATTGTATTGAACTACGACCTTGTCTTCTGCTCCCTCTGCAGCTACTGCCCACTTCTCTTTCATGCCATCAAAGTGAGGACACATCTTAAGATAACTAACGAGAGCAATTTGAACATCTCCAAACAGAGGCACTACTGGAAATTGCTGTCATGGACAAAATGCGAAATAATTAATGAAAACAACACAATAATTACTTCAACTTGGCCAACCACAGGTGCAAATTACATGTCCTGTTATTTCAGAAACCAGATTTATTAACTCATGACCCTATTCAACAAAAGAATTCTACTCCATTCAACTGTACTCTACTGAATAAGAGTCCCTTACCTCCAGTATTCTTTAAAGAAAAAATGTCATAAATACATTCAAGCAGAAAAAAAGCTATTTTGTACTATTTTTATTCTACATTGTTCGTCTCATATGGCAATGTTCATATTTGAAGGAAAAAATGTGATAAATCCATTCAAGCAGAAAAAAAGCTATTTTTTTACTAATTTTATTCTACATTGTTCGTCTCATATGTCAATGTTCATATTTAAAACCTTTTTGATTGTGTTACATATCAATTACTAAACATACAATGGATCCTCCAGGGTTTAAGTCAATTACTGCATGTAACCATCCCTTCATAAGCAGACAGTCAGTTATGACACAAGTTAAACACAATCAAAATTTTCTCAAAATTGAAGACATTTCCTGGCCCCATGAGTGCCCATTTAAAAACAAACCTGATAATGCTTACATGGAGATTGTACACAATGTTGAGTCCAGGTCCAATTGATTGCTAGTAAATTCGAAGTAAGAGATATAATAAAGACTATTTACCTTGAATATCTTGTCTATTTTGCTGATACTGATCCTTTTCTTCTGATCCATCTTTAGAATGTTGCTCTCTTTACCATCCATCAGAAAAATCAGGAAGCCCATAACCTATAAATATAATCAAACACAGTATATACATGTAATCAGAAATAGATAAAAGACCTAGCGTAACCTCAATAAAAATGTACTGTACAACACTGAATCTAAAAACTTGGCAAATAACATGGAAAACATGGAACAATGTATTGTACCTTTAAAAGCACATGCTTATCATTTGGCGTAATGAACATGTTGCTCTCGTACAGTCTGACACACAAAGCCAGCACATCAGCCAAGACATCATCATATCCTTGAATGGTCTCGAGCCCTTCCTTTAACAAGAATGTGATCTTGTTCTGATTAGCCAAAAACAATGAAAGATTCTGGGACTCTTCAATCATTGACACATCACCGGTGCCTCGACGCAGAAAGGTATCAGCTCTGTAATAATCCATATACAAAACAGTGTGAGAGGCTGTCTTACATAATGCATGTAATACATGTATGAATCTGAAATTGCACAAGGTGCAAAAATTGATGAGACAGAAAGGTTACAGTCAAGTAACTAAAATAAACTTTTTTCAGTAAAATGCATAGGATTTTCGGTCTCCACAGAACCTGAATTTCCGAAGATTTACCGACGGCTTCGGGAGACTGCCAAAGATTTCAGAAGACTTCTGAAGTTTGCTGCTGATTTCCAATGACTACTGAAGATTGCCAAAGATTTCCTGATGACTTCCGAAGATAACCGAAGGTGTAGAAAGATTTTTGGTGACTTCAAAACAGGCCAATGATTTCCAAAGGATTTTCAACCAATCTCGAGCATTGTTAGAGAGTTCCGAAGATGTTCTTGCCAACTGCTTTGCCGAAAAAAAATTGAATTTTTATTTAATCGGTTTTTAAACAATTACACTCGCTACTGTCATTTAGGTGTGAGAAATTCAATGGTCTGAATGCATGAGATCATACATGTAATTCTAGATCTACAGTCATAAGACTCATGCAAAATGCATGAGAGTTGGCAGGTATATATACGTTATGTACATCTTACTAGATGTAGCTCTCGCTAAGTGCCAACGAGCTACCATTCAAAACAAATACTCATTGGGACTGGCTTAAAAATACACAGCCGTCAAATGTCTTAAATCCTGATGTAAATATTGTAAATATTGCTTTGACAAAGTTGGCTCACTGGCCGATGTTGAGTTTACTCTTGTGTGGTGTGGCTTGCTGGCCAATAGTTTGCTACAGTTGTCGTTTGTTTTAATTTTGATTGAATTCAGTTCAATCTGGCACGCCAGGTGGCCGAGTACTCTTTTGGCTCGCCGTGGCTGATTGTTCCAGGCTTGCTAGCTCAATAAATATACCACTGACAATGGCACTTAACTAAAGTACACTCACTTAGAATTGAAAATAAAAACAAATAAAACTTCAGGCCCCTCAATTTTTTTTTAAAAAAAGATTTACATTGTAAACTCGTCTTCCTGCTCGTGCCTGTCTCGATTAATTTTTATCACGTTTTGTTTTACGGTCACGCAATGTTCATAGGCAACAGCCAGAAAGAAGTGAGTTATTTATCTTCTCCGGTTTATCATTGTCTGGTTTCTTGCTAGCAAGGTTTACAATAGGAGCCGATATTTGGATGGCATTTGCTGGTGAATTTTTGACCAAAGAAATAGGAGACACAGTCGCTATAATGTTGTTCAGATTTAAGTCAGTTTTGTATCCACCAGACACGAAAGTGATACAATTTGTCTGTTGCAAGACAATCGACCTCTTTTCTTAGTACTACGTCATTGGAATCTCAGGAATGTTACCTTACAACAGGAATGTTACCTTACAACAGTTTTGTTACCTTACAAACATTTCTCTCGATCACTCGAGGTTTTATTGCCTAGACAGTACTTTCGCACAGATCTATCATGCTGCCGCCTCGCCAGCCTTGCGTCTTCGCTCGGCTGGCTCGTTGGCAATTAACCAAGAGCAGGGCTATCACTTTGCAATAATTACTGCACTAACCTCTTAAAGAAAGCATAGTCATTATTAAGGCATGCCTTCATATTCTTCAAAGCGTCCAGCACTGCAAACATATTGATGACTTTTCCAAGAGTCAAAAGATATCTTTCTGATATGAAATCTTTCCTTCTTTCTGGGTGGCTCAAAGTTTTCACTTCCTTACAGAATCTGGCTACAGCACTTTGTGCAAAATGCATAAAGCTCTTCAGTTTGTGGACTTCTGGTTCTAGCACTTCCACCGTCTTCTCGTAGATTTCAATTCTGTTTGGTTGATCATCACTTTTAACCTTCCAAACAAAGAGCCATGTTCATCATTTTTGTCTCTCTGAGTGGAACAATAATAATGCTGTATAGAAAAATTAAACACAAACAAAAATACATCTCACCGAAGGAACAGCACGTGAACAGCTTCTCCATGTGTACAACATCACTGCATATCTTCCACCTTCTTCAAGCATCTCATTCTGTCAGTAACAAATAACAAAAAACAAAGGAGAATGTCTTGCTAGGTTGCATAATACTGCGCCATTCATTTGCATCTCATTGTATTTGATTGGCTCCTTTCGTTTCTACAATGGAAGCCCATTAATTCTGTCACCAATGGGACACAAACATCTAACAGTATCAGTATTATCAAGGTGGCCACATTAAAGGAATTCTTAAAATAAAAAGTGACTGAATGAACTATTGTTGAGGCCAAAATAAGGTGGCTGTAAAAACAAGGTGGACATACATGTACTAGGTTGGTCACAAGGCTGGGTTCCACTGTATGCTTGGTCTTAGAGAAGTTTGGAGATATGTTAATACCAGTAAGTGAATCACTCCCAATGTTTACGGTTCTAGATTAGCTTTCAGGATGGACTCAGCTTTCACTCCCAATGTTTACGGTTCTAGATAAGCTTTCAGGATGGAGTGTCAAAGTGGTATTCCAATGAGTCAATTTTCACTGCTCCTACCAAATCATTTTAGAACATTTCCATCAATTTGTTGGGTCATGGAGCTAACCTTGTATGTTTTTGACCTGAGGCCCCTTCACTTATCTGGAATACTTGTATCGAAACGACTTTGGATATATCGAAACGTCCAAAGTCAAAGACACCGTTTCATGCATTCTATTCTATTAAGGTTATCTCTTAACAAGTTCCATATTTAATAATGTTCAAATATAAACTCAAATATATATGACTGAATTCTTCTCGTCAACAGAGAAAGACGACCAAGAGCGAGAAAGTTTTCTAACTATCACATGTCTGCTTCCGCTAGCTTTGTCAACGCTACAAGCTTGTGATAATTTTTATTCGTGATCGATTTTGCTTTCAAAAATTCAAAAGATCTAAATCTACCGAGATATCATTCATTTCGGTTGGCTTACAGGTCTTTGAAAGACAAGCAGTACTTCAGTTTGCATCGAATTGACTTTGACTTGTATCGAAACGAATTTTATCGAAACGACTTTGGATACGAAACGTCCAGACACCGTTTCATGCATTGTATTCTATTAAGCTTATCTCTTTAAGCAAATAAATAAAATACAACGTGTGTATGCATTAATCTTCGCTCAAAGCTAACTTATTTATTTTCTTCAGAAGGTATGATCAACTATGTCACACCTACCAAGCCCTTGTGAACATCCGCCTCTTCCAAATACTTGCTGATACAAGTAATAAAAGCCTTGCTGTCCTCAAAGTTTGTGTCAAAGTTTGCAATGTAAGTAACCGAGGCAGGAGGTGCTTCAATTTGAGGCTGTTCATCGGGAATGTTGATAGTTGCAAGTTGATGAACATTGCAAAGGGCATCATTTAGAGTCGCCATCTTTGCTTGTGTCCCAGATGCCTTTGTGGGCTTAGTCGGGTGCGTTTTTGCTGACCCCACCCTACACAGTTAAATTAGGGCAGACACTGTCATGTTTGTCCTTATCTTTGCAAACTAGCAACAAACTTCCAGAAGTTCAAATACTGAAATACAAGTAGTCCTAAGATCGTTGTCTTCAGAAACGTAGGCCATTTTACAGTTGGATGCTTAGTCTGGTTAATTACTCCCTGTCCCCGAATGTAAGCGAGGCTGTAGGTGACCTTGCTTTGATGCAGTTCTGCTTTTCTCATTCAGGTGCAAACTGTTTAGCACAAAAACAACTTGATTTAGACATCAAGAGCAGTGAGGTCTGTATCGAAACAAGGTCAACACCAGCCTTGTTGCCGTCTAAAGGCCAGGTCACCAAGTGGACAACTGTAGCTGTAAACTTAACAAATTTATGTCAGTTTTTCATGCAACTGTCCTGTTATTGATGATAAATTTTGTCATAACATTGGCAAAGTGGTTGTGGATCCATGAGGAGATAGCTGAGGGGATCTACAGACTACCTTGACGATGTTATAGCAAAATTCATTGTCAATAACAGGACAGATGTATGAAAAACTGACATCATTTGGTTTTTCATAAAAACAATTTGTCAAATTGATGCTTGTCGATGAGCTGACCGCATATTGACAATGAAAATTAGTCAATGTCAAAGCACTCGAGAATTTCTGCAGTTATTGTAAAACAGTATGTTGCCCATAATTTACTCATAATTTACTCAGTCAGTCAGTTCAGTTTTTTAGAAACTGAACTCAGAAAAGCTGACTGTGCGGTTGGGATTAACTGTACTGGGGCGGATCCAGGATTAAACAAAGGGGGGTTTGGAGAAACGCCCACCGAAAGCGATGGCCCCTAGGGGGTCCGGGGGGTATGCTCCCTCGGAAAATTTTTAATTTTAGGGCCTCTGAAATGCAATTTACAGCATTTTTAGGGGCAATTTGAAGTGGTTTAATTGCTCTAAAGTCACCTCCATTTTATCTATCATTTTCAAAATATTTTTTTATTAGCTGAGTTGGTTCACTTTTTTTAACCACGCATTAGTTATACATTTTTGCATTCAGTTTAGGGGGTGCAACTGAACCACCCGAACCACCCCTAGATCCGCCCCAGCTGTATATAACTGTATGTATATATACCGGTAAGCTGACCGTATGGTCAGCTTTTCTGAGTTCAGTTTCTTCAAGCCTTTGCATTTGCTGATCAGAACCTACCAGGTTCCGGTACTTTTGACTTGTCTGTTGGACCTTTCTAGAGTTTGAAGTTTTTTGTTTTTTAGAACATTTTTTTACCTTAAACAGTTCAAAAGACACAAACTCTGGCATTCACTAAAACGCGTGTCGTTTACGCATTGTGGTAGACTATTTATTGGTCTCTAGATGAGTTACAGGAAGGTGAAAACTGAGTACCAGCTATAAGGGTTTCTTTTTTTGGTTAAAAAAACCTTTTCTTGTGTAATCACCAGAAGAATGCCATACAAGAGCAACTCAACAGTGCAGAAAAATATAATTATCATGTACTTTGATTGAAGTTTATGTTTGAAGTGAACATACCAACATAAGCCACTGAGTAAACTGTTAAGCAAACTCTAGAATTCTGTTACTGACCAAGCCCACCGAGACAAAATGAGGTGAAACTCTTTCACCTCGAACTTAACCCTTCTCTTAAAGCCTTACTTTCCATGTAAAGCACATTTTATTTCAGCAAATGCATAGAATGATGCAGGTCACATCTGCATACAAATGTATCGTCAGTACTTTCTAAAAAATACCATTGGAAAAGGTACACCACACAAATAAATATCATTACATGAATTCAATTCACACCCTTGGAGTTTTAAGCCTGCACAGAAAGTCTGACCAGTGAGAATAGGGAAGAAAATGCAAGAAAGAATGCCACATATAAAGGCTTAACAATGAAGAGTCTAAATTGACACCACAAGAACTGCTTACAATATTTCAATCAAGTTTTCAAAGTAGGGATGGATGTCTATTAAATTGTCTTGTCAGCTAGTCAAACTTTCCAAGTTTATGACCAAAGAACTAAAGTTGCTATTCTGCCTTAAATTCTAATACCTTTTTGTTTGATTGTAAGAGTATTATCCTTCCCTATTCTTATGTACCCTACTGGCATGTGCACGCTTCATATGGTTAAAATACATTACATAAATAATATGATGTCTAAGACTTAGAACAACAAATCACATTGTCTAATAATAAGTTCTAAATAAGTTAATAAGGAAATCTCGCATGAGAAATTACATAATTCTAGTGTTGCTATGTTAAACATGGACACCCTGACTTTAATATTCACTTATCGCTGTTCTCTTAGCATTCCCAAGACAATGGTATACCTGCCAACTTTTTCTCAGATATAAGCGTGAGATTTTTATCCTGGAAGTGCTGGGATTTTTGAAGACGACACGATCGTTTCCGGAGATTCCCAAAGGAGTCCGAAGTCTTCCGAGGGCTTCCAAAGACATCCGAAGTTTTATTAAGTCTTAGGATGCCTATAAACGCGAGCTCGCTCCTGGTGCTTTTCACTTCAAAAATCAGAGATCGCGAGGAAGGTATTGTCATTTATTCATTTTTCACATGGTTTTTGTTCCTTGCATGGGTCTGAGTTAACATCAGGCAGGATGGAAACAACTCACATTTTTCAATCAGGTGTGAGAAATTGGCCCGCAAGCGTGAGCCAGCGTGAGATCGAAGTTTTCAACAAACAGGCTTGAGAGTTGGCAGGTATACAATGGTTGAAAGAATTTGATCAATGATCTTTCCTTAAACATAGTGAACAGGCCAGATTTGATCAAAATGGTTTCACTTGTGTCAAAAATAACTCACATTTGCTTTGGTTTTGCAATACCATGCAAAGGCATGCTAATATGCTAAGCCAATTATTGGCTCATCCTCGGTGTAAGAACCTGTAACACTCACCAGTGACATAAAAAAGAAACCAAAGTCAACATAAAGTCAGTCCCTAACCCTAACAATAGCTACAAAACAAATAAAATCTTCGCATGGAAAACCCCAAAAAATTCACACCACTTTTTCATCCAATCAAAAGTAAAACCAAACCCAAACATAAATCACTTGGATGCATTTTCCTGCACTTTGCATCTGCTTCACCTGTTTGTTTCAATACGTTTTGTCTGGTTCACCTGATTGTCTGTGTATTAACTCTTGTGATTGGCCAAAATTAGTTTACGACACTCAAATTGTGACTGAAAATTGTTCCATCACATGGATGAGAGCACCTGTATTATTATACTTCCAAAGGGTGATCTGTTAATACAGCATCATTCAATTCTCACAAATTTGTAGCAAAGGTAAGAGGATGAAAAGCAAAATTTTAGTGTTTCAAACACCTAGTTCTAATACAAAACTCATTAATGTACAAAATATTAGTATGGTTGACTACTAACTTAGTAAGTCACAAGTATTATATACCACTGTCAGTGGCAGATCCAGGTAATTATATTGCCTCCTCCCTATGATCAACTTTTCCCACCGTTCTTTTCCAGAAGATTTTAACTGCTTCCCTAATCTGAGCCCACTTGACTTCTGGCTTGCCCTTCAGACAAGAAACTTTTACTTTTTCAAGTTAAGTTGGCTTCTTTTTGTTTCAAAATCATATTTCAGAGGGCAAATCTTGCGTTTACCTGGGGCATAACTAATTTTGCAAGAGCACTTAAAAAACCTATCTGCGCAATAGGAATATTAACTTGTCTAGACAACTCAGGATTCTTTTTAAAGCAACGTAAACTGAATCGAGGTCTGGATCTACAGTCTTCCAAGTATTTTTTTAAAGCTATAAAAAGGTTGCATTATAACCCTAAGTTCCCTGCACTATTTTGCAGTACTTTTGTGACTACTTTCATTAAAGCCCGCAAACAGGAAATATCACAAAGCAGTGTGCACATTGGCAGCTACTGTAGTACTCACTCTCTTGTTTACTCTATCTTATTTTTTACTCCCTGAGTGACTGCCAGCAGTTTATAAATCAGACAAAACTTAACCAGATCAGACTGTGTACACATAAAAACATAAAAATTTTAAAAATGGAAATTTCTTTATAGGGCCATCCCAGTAAAATGCTCCATTTAACATTTGAAAGGGCAGAAAAATTGCCTCAAATCGGATCCAAAAAGCATCTGAACTTGAACTTTAATATTTTAATAGTCTGACCTATCGGTATTTTTCATTTTCTCCCAAAATCAAGTTGGCTGGCTGGAGACAAGAAACAAAAACATTTCCTGGGATAGCCAAAAATTCAATAGACTTTTAGTCATTGCATTTAAAGGAGCCATGCCTCTGTTTACACATTTTGAAAAGTTTAGCCTAATTTTTTTCAAGTTCTTCTAGTATTAATAGAAGTTATGGTGATTCCTCAGAAATAAAAATTGCCGATGAATTTTACCATGCACTGTTTCGAAAAAAAAAACAATAAAAGTGATAGGTCACCATTCTCGCTTTACGAAATGTGGTGGGCCAATCTTACCCCATTTATGCCACTACCAGTGCTAATCCCGCACATTATTCATTGGTCCATGTTACATTTCACGGTAGCTCAAAACATAGTTTATTAATTAAAAGTAATATTTGGGAAAAAATTTGACTGGTAAAAAAGTGTTAAGCATTTAGAATATGATTATATAAAGTTTATGAAAAAATCGCACTTTTTAAAATGACATGGACGTAAAGCGTTTGTGGAGTCCTTGTTTTTGCAGTCATAATTTGCCTCAGAGTAACAGTTTTGTGCACTCTTTCAGCTATATCTTTATTCCTTCCAATAATTTTTTTATTTATATTCAAATCATGGAGGATAATATGTACACTATTATTATGCAATAAAAGATATAGGTTACCATGCTCATTTAAAAGAAAATGAGCATTTATTTCGCTACCAAGCTTAGCTTAAAGGAAATTTCTGTCGTTAAGTATGTGTACATGCTCATTTGTGCACGCTGATGACAAGAAAATTGTGCGCAGTAGGGATGAGCGATGTATTACTGAGGAATCACCTTAACTAGCAATCACTCTAGGCCAAGTTAAAAAAAAAAACACCCTCCCAGGTAATGCAAGATCCCCATAGGAGACCTGAAAGTTTTTGATTATATCATAAAAATTATATACATATTCACACAGACACGTCACCTACCAAAGTTAGAAAAGATGATCAACATCATGCATGCTGTACAATCTTATATTTCCGGATAGCGTGAAGCCTGCACGCACGTGATTATCAGTCACGCCAAAACCGTTAAAAGTCTAAAACATCACCGACAAAGTGGTTAAAGAACTAGAAGAGAGATAAGAAAATTTATACACAAATGTAAAAATCCAGACACAAACAAATTACCATGCATGAATTCCATCGGTCTCGCATGCATGAGTAATCTGCATACATTCACTTTACGGCCACGCCAATCAGCTGTTGCAATGAAGACTCAATAAAACCATCGAGACGAGTTCAAACTATGAGCCGTCTCGAAGCATTTTCACTGCTTGATGAGCCGTTCGCCGAAGCTTCGGTTTTACACTTTGTGGGGGTTTCGATGAGATCGGGTTTGTCGCCTTCGAGATGTTTGATCGCTTGGACAATCGTGTCTAAGTTTTGGCGAGATGTTGCGAGTGCTTTTTGTGGTTTCTCGTTTGATTTCGATTTAGCATCCGCCAGATCTAATTCAAGTTGTTTCTTTTTATCTTCCACGTTGATCCGCAGCCGCCGTTCACGTTCCAGCTGGCATCTCAGTTCAATGAGTTCCTTTTGTATTTCTTCAACGTAGTCGTCACTGTGTAAAACGTTGTTGTTTTCACCGTCCTTGATATTTTCCTGCGCACGTGGTTCTTGGTCAGTTTTGGCCTTTTTCGGCGAAGATCGCTTTGAATCCGTACTGTTTGCTCCCTCTCGATCGCACTGGCTCAAAATTCTCTTCAAAGTCGTGTTCTGCTGCAGAAGACGAGTTTTATCTTGCTCCAGGGCAAAAATATACTCGGCCGTCTGCTGCAGGATTGCAGCCTGTTAACGAGATCAACAAATATAAAGTCAGTACAAAGGTTCACTTCTCCAGCCCTAAATCAGCAAAACTCGATCAACTTTATTTACTGCAATAATTGAATAAAAAATTACCTTGCTTAATTTTTCACCTTCGCTGTGTGGAATCAGCAATCTCAGTGCTTGGAAACCTGAGTTAATGCTCTGCATACGCCGCCGCTCGTTCGAGTTTGCAATTTCCCGCCGCAATTTTCGCTCCCGCTCTCGATTGTCCACCACTTCGACTTTAAACCTGTAAAAAAACAATACAGAACGGAAAAGTGAAAGAATGAGGTGTTTCGTGAGGAAACGAAATGCAGAAATGCAGTTGAAACTGACATCATCTGTTACCTGCAATCGTCATCCTCGTAGAGCTCGTCCACCTCGAAAGCTTTACGTTTGTCGGCGGTTCGGGAATAAAATGACATTTTCCTTCACCTCAGAGGAACGCAGAGCTTACAATTCCACTCACAAGTCTTACTTCTATTGTTTCCTAGCGAAAGATTATTAGAAGCGCGAAGACTTGCTGCAATTCACAGCAACCAAGTAAATGAGTGCCTCACTTGAACAGCACCTAAATCGGCGGGAAACAGCTGTCTTTATTGATCAGGTGACCGAAGGCTAAAGTTAAAAATTTGAATGCGGCACAGCGGAGGAATGCCACATTCCAGGTTGCTATGAAGATAGCTGTTGATCATTACAAACATTTATTAAAAAAACGCATAAAACACGCTAAAAACTGTTTTCTTTAAAAAGATATCATTTGCTACAACGAAGCGTTCAAAAAACACCCTTTCGCTTCCTGTAAATAACTCTATTTTTGTAAAATGATGATAAACTACACCATTTTCTATTCCAAATATCTAAATTCTTATTACCATCCCAAAACAATGCCTCGGTCTACCTGACCAATCAGAGGCGGCATTGTAAGACAATGTTTACACTTGATGTGTTCATTCAACCGGGATCCGAAATGGGTTTCTTTCAATTGGTTTTCGCAGGTAATAAAGGGAACACATCAAGTCACCCGTTTCCAATCAGCTGTTTTATTGATCAGCTGGGTTTTGCAAATTCGTCAGCTGTTTCTTTCGGCTTGGCTTAGTTTCAACCTAAACAACCAAGCCATTAGGTAAGAGTTCCCAAATTTCGCTTCAAATAAGCTTCCTTGTTTTCTTTTTGTACAAGTAAATAAATAACATAATATTCAGCATTTAAAGATCTTTGTTTGCTTATGGATGATAGCGGAAAAGTGATTTTCATAGGGAATCCATGTTTAGAACATTGAATTGAGGCACCGAAAGCTCATGACCTGCGCAGAGTGATCATTCTCTCTCGTATGTTTTTTTTGCCTGCGGCCTAAGAAGTATCTAGCCTGCGTAGCACGTGCCACTCCGGTCCAAACGAAAAAGCTTTTCCCCGCTTTTTTCCGTAACCTCGCTTCGGCCTACTCTCGCCCCTTGTTTCTCGCGACCAGCAGGCGAGAAACTCTCCGCTCCTCGTTTGAAAACGCTTGCAGTCTTCTTGCAACTCAGGCATTTTTTGTTTTGTTTTTTGTTTTATGTTTCAGATGGCTGCATGGGCAAATGTAGTTTCGAGCGATAGGTTCATTTACCCTTTGGAAAAGTTCGCATTGTTTCTAAAATCGAAGGCATTAAATAAGCGTGGCATTTATTACTGAATTTCAAGTCTACGGCAGGGAAAAAATAATCTTGAAGATCCGATCCTGGCTTTAAAGATGTTTGTTCGTTTAAGGACTTCAGCTTTTTCTAGCTGGAAAGCAGAGTCTTTTGCATTGCTAATTACAAAAACTTTTTTTCTCCCGCTTTTCTTAAAAGCGCGTGAACGTTGCCATCGAAACAATCTTTTGTTTGAACACAACAGTTCCAAGCTCAGCAGCTGATAATTATATAGCTTATAACTGGAACATATTGTACATGTTCTTTTAATTGTTAATTATTAATAAAGTTTATTTGCTGCTTAAAAAAAACATAATAAAGAAAAACAATAATAAAAACCCATGTAAAACACAGTGGGAACGATTGATTATGGCGTTAGTAGGAGCACTGCGATTGCCATGGCAACATTAATTAAGTGTGAGTTTACAGAAGGCGACTCTAAAAGCTAGCTGCGTTTATTATTAGTTAAGACTAACTTGTTCCGATAGACTCATCCGGGTCATGCCTTTTGTCTCCCTGCCCCTCCCCCACCTGTTTTTGATCAAACCTTTTTCCCATTGTTTTTTCCTGAATGCAAGGTAGGCTGGTACAGAAAAAGTGAGGGTGTTGTTTTAGTTGAGGTTATTAAACCTTAACTGTTATTCAACAAATAAGCTCTGTATTACACTGTTTTAGAAAACAGTCCTAAGAAAGCACGCGCGCTGATAAAAATCCTGTTTGTATAACTCGATGGAGACACAGAACTAAGCGCGCGCTGTTGACGTAGTGATGGCGCGAGCAAAGAGAATTTACATTATGATAATCAAAGTCAACAAGTTGTTTTCCTTTTTCTCGTCGTGGTGTTTTCTAAAAGAAATAGAAAACATGTACTCCGTGTTTGTATCGAGTTATACAAACACTCGTGAAAGTTTGGGAGAACTCGAAAAAGCCTGCCTGCGGCTCGTGTTCCCACAGCATTTCTCGTTCTCCCAAACTTCCACTCGTGTTTGTATAACTCGATACAAACACGGTACATGTTTTCTATTTCTTAAATAAAACACATCGGGCATTCGAGAATACTAGGGAAATGTTGAAAACATGAGCCGCAATAAAACACGCAATTTTCTATGTTTTTACCCTGACCAAACATGGGTTTTGACCAATCAGAGTGCGCGCAGGGTCCTACATATTTCTTTATTGTAACCGTCTTATCCATATTTACTTAGCTTCAGTGTGAGGTCCTGAAGAAGGTTAGTCCTGTCTAATTACCAAAATATTGGGCATTAAATTTACTCTTTCAAGCCGTCCGCCGATCTAGATCTAAAGCAAGATCCGGCTTCACCCCGCTGCTGTTTTTGTACAAGTGAAGTGATCCTTGTATTACAGTTTACTCGTTATCAATCCACTTTGCTGGTCTTTATTGCTCCAGTGATTTGGCTAGACGTTGTTCACAAACTGATGTTTATTAAAGATACAAATAAATAACAAATAAATTACAAAATAAGCTAGCGAAAATAACAGAACATAAAAAACATCTAACGCTTCGAAAGTTACAAAACTGAAAGGAAAAACTTAACATCGATTTACAAATAACGGTAAAACGATGTCGTATACAACTTGACTTTAACTGAAGCCTTAAACCTTAAATTTACAAATATAAACGATGAAATTGAACTTAAGCGAGTAAAGCTACAATCCGCGTACATTAACAAACTAAAATAGCGTCAAAGATAGTTAGTTACCTTGGTGCTGCCTTAATCACCAGAACAATGATAAACTTGGAGAAACTTGTTAACTTGGGTGAATTAACAGATCTTGCGTCAACTGATCTTGCGAGCGATAAAACTAATCTTTTATAACGGTAATTGGGTGTCGCGGCGCTTACGCGTGAGTATTCGCGACACCACAGAACTTACTAGAAAGATCTAGAAACAATGGTAGCGTACACTCGAAACTAATACGCATGAAAAAGCCTTAAATAACCGAATACACGTATACAGAAACTTCCAACAACTAGAAATCGTAATCTTAAGGATGCAAAGTATATAGTAATTGATCGTTAAACAGCTTAAATACGAAACCTGTTGAAAACTTGCGCAATGTTGCGCGTGTAAAAATGTTGCTAAAGCGCGCTTCGCTCAAGGTGTCGTACATCGCGCGCGCACAACTTAACTGCTGTCCACAGTCTTTGGTCAGCATTTTACCGAAAATGACATGTCTAAGCTGCAGGGTCCACGTCTTGCGATCTTTACAGCCAAGACAGACGTTATCACATTGGTTTTACATTCTATTTTGCAATCCTTTCATTTTCTCTTAGCCCCTGTTAGAGCCGTGCTTCTTCTTTAAGAGGGCTCTGCACCGAAATTTGTTACCCAACAAATCTAATGGTGTGAGCGATGGCAACGGCGACGACTTTGTCGCTAAACAAAAGGTTCTGGCAAGCAGAACCATAGCTGTGCACGTTTATAATTCTTGGTATATTTCTTTTCCGTCCTCTGCAAAGCAACAACGTGAAATGACCAAATTCTGCATTGTCCGTAGGCTAACGTGAACCACGACGGCTAATTTTTCATTTTTATCCCAAATGTTTTGCCCTGTCTCAGTTTCAGTTTCGTGAAACAAACTAAATGATGAAAGAGTAACGCGAGATTCGTAGGTAAACTGATCAAATCATTTTAAATCAGCGTTAACATAATTATCCTCGGTGTTGCGACGTGGTTTATGAAACTCCCTCAGCCTGAATACGTTCCAGCCCCGGCGCTCACAGGCATCTCGCCATGAGCCTGAAAATTTTGATTGATCTGTGGCTGAAGGGTGCTATAGAGGGATTGTTGTTTCTTTGCAAGGCGAAATTAAACAACATATAGATGATGGGGGTGGGTTGTAACCGTCACTTTTGAAAATGTATGTTGATTAGCATACGAAACGTTAAGTTCTATGTAAAAATGCGTTGGAATACAATGTTTATCACCGCTGTTTGTGTTATTTTCTTAATCAAGCTACGATGGCCTAAGAACAAGAGTTTATACGATCCTCAATTCTTACTGTAAGGTAGCGAAATATTCTTCCAATTCCGGGGAAACCAAAGTGAAAGAACATCAAGCATTAAACGGACATATGGAAATCAGACACAGTCTGCTGTGATACACAAGCTTTACATACACCTTCAGCGACCTCACCTTGAATACCTCTGCAGCGAGATCTGGTCCCCTCACCAAGCCTTTTTACAGGATATGATTGAAAGCGTTCACAGACGAGCCACGCGACTCACATTGTTATCATTATTATCCTTTATTTTCTTTAGGGTTTTTTTGGTGGCCTGTTGTAAGGGAACTTCCTCCTGTTTTTTGGCCTTCCCCTAAGCTTTATATATGTGTACAGTTTGTTGAGAAAATGATTAAAGTAAAGTAAAGTAAACATAGGCAGAGACCCGCGAGAAAGTGCACACACGCGTGGAAGGCACGCACGTGATTTAATTAAGGCGCGGCTGCCAAGCCCTTAGAGCGCACAATGATGAGTTCTAATTCTTCGAATTCGACTTCGAGAACACTGTGGAAGGATTATAAACATACGTCAAATATCCATCATAGTAGAACAACTAGCGGTAAGTCTATTGCATTCTGAACTATTGCAATATATAGACTGTTAATTCAGCTATTTGAACACAAGTTTTGCTTATTGGATTCTTACAATTCGCTAGAGCGTGATCAAATTGTACATTTCAGCATCATGTGATACGATATGCTTAATTATCGATTATAGTCGCATGTTTAATATTCGGGATGGTCAGAAGTAAATGTTTTTTGACCACTAAGGGGCACTTTGTTTTAACCCGTGAAGCTAGAAAGCTACAGCGTTTGTTTTCTCTAAGTTAAAGCCATGGAATCGACATCAAGTAATAGCTTTACGGGTTTAACAAGAATTGTAGATTAAGCTTGATGCATTCTGAGTGTTTTCTGTCTACAGAGATCACGAACGATGTATTCCGCAGTAAATTGCTCAAGGAAGATTTAACATATCTGTCAATAACTTTAAGTTCAATTCTGTGACATTATTAGTTCGGCATTTTATTGATGAAGTGTTTACAAAATTAATATACATGTAAGCTTAGACAATTAATATTGACCTCGACTATAGATTATCTGTTAGATTAGCTTCGCAATTTTTTTCCAGTTTGGTCAATGGAAACCCGAAATATTAGAATTATAAGCTTAAACTCAGAAGCTTTGGCATAATCAGATCTGGCAATTATTTCCCCTTAATCAACAGCAAAAACTATTATACTCTCAACATAATAGCATAGTTAGTGTGGATTGAAGCCGGGCTTGAAATAACGGCCGGTCAACGGACAATTTCCGGTCAGAATTGAGCATTGTCCGAGCAAATCCGTGGATGACCGGACATGTTGTCCAGTCATGATGGAAATTTATTCAATCTTATCATGTTCCCAAAAAAGATATTAAGGGAAGGTACGTTTTTTATTGGGGGGGGGGGGGGGGCGGGGCTTCGGAGGGGAGGGTCATTAGTAAATATTTCACAAATTGGGGAGGGTCAAACGTGTTTGATACGCAGTCAGGGGAGAGTCATAGTTCTTTTTGGCAAGGAAAATATAACTCCATGTCGGTTAGTTGACTTCAATTTACTAAAAAACACGCGAAGTGTATAAAAACCTAAAACTTGTATATACAGGCAAAGCTATCAGTTAAAATTAATTTCAATTATTTCATACAGATGTCGAAATATTCTGTCAAAAAACTATTTTGTCCCAACTAACATAATTGTCTCTCTCGACCCGGCCCGCTTTCGTCCATATTTTGACGTCGGTAATGTTTCCACGCAGGGTTCTGGTATAAAATCAGTCTCCGGCGACGATTCGTTACTTGAGCTACTCGGGCTTGAACCGACAACTCGATCTACTACGTCACTTTGCGAGTCGGTTTCCACCTCGGAAAGTGATGAGGTCACTTGTTGCTGTACATTTCTGAGTGGGGGCTGCCGAGGTTGTTGACGCTCCATTGAATTGTACAGCAAGCTGACAATGTGCGCTTTAATAATTGCGACCTTTTCAGCTTTCTTCCCTTTGAAGGCGATCTTGTGATGGGAAAAGTACAAGGATAGCTCGTCCACCCTCAAGGACACCAGCTTATCGGAGTTGTACAGTCCAACCCAGTCAATGTCATTGTACTCCCGGTTCAGCCGTTCCGTTCGCTCCCTTTCAGTCTCCTCTTTCTTCTTCTCCTTGCGCATTTTCATCTGGGAAAGGTGCTCAACATATTCTGCTACAAGCTTTTCGGGGACAATGTATTTATCTGAAAACCTTCGAATTGCCTCACTGTCCCACAATGGCGAGTCGGCAGACAGCCACAATAGCCACAGGTTGCTCCATCTGACCTCATAAAATCCTCGCATTCTCCACAAGCGCATTTCCCTCTTTCTATTCCTCGCACATCCTTGCCCATTTTCAATTTTTCACTGTGCAAACCGTGCAGCGCCACACAATTAACTGCTTTGCGAGCAGACACGGTTATGTGAGCAACACTTCCGGTCAGTTATTTTCACTTCCGGTTATTTTTGTCTTGGAGGAGGTGGGGGGAGGGCCACATGCTTTTGTTTAGGTATTTATGAAGGGTCATGCATTAATCCAATCTGGGAAGTGGGAGGGCCACTTCTTTTTAAGCAAAAAAATTCTAAAATACCCCGGCCCACCCCCCCAATAAAAAAACGTACCTTCCCTAACTAGAGGGACTTAAGTTTGTGGAATTGATGACATTTCCTGTTGTCAGTCGCAACCGCAAATTGGCTACTATTGTGCATGTTGTAAAGTGCTCAAGATTGCACGTCCCGCTGCGCCGAAAGTAACCCGCATAGCATCTGGTGCCAACAAGAGCGAAAAAAAGAAAGACCCAGAGTGACAGTATAATGAATTAGGCCACCCTCTTGCTCCAATAAAACTTCACAAATGTAACATTAAAATAAAAGGCTTTCAGTGTCAATGAAGTAAACATAAAAATAGAGTTGGTCACTAAACGACTAATTCACAAGGTTAACTCAACATTCATCACCCTGTTCTCTTTGAAATACATTATGTATAAGTTTTAACGCATTCAAATGCCAATGAATGCCCACTACCATCATGATTTTTTGTGCGAATGGCGATGTTACTTCAGCCAGCAGGTCGCCCCGAAGGATACGATTATTTTCATTGCGCAACGTGTTAGTTGTTGGGACGTATTTAGTTATTTTTAATTAGTGTGAGATTCAGTTTGGATTGGCATCCACCACAAACGGCCTAGGCAAAGCCGTCGTCACGATTGACGATGCTGAAAAATTAAAAAGAACAAATCAGTACGTCACTTCTGGCACACCCTGGCCTGCACACGAGCCTGGTTACTAAGCTTTTGTTGCTTGCAAAGTGAACTAGGCATGAAGGCTTTAAACAGGATGAATATGTCGGATTTCCAGTGTTCGAATGCAATTTTAAACACATAGACGCTACGCATCTAACAAATCACTCTGAAGTCTAGATTTGCATTCAACTGAATGGTAGAGTACACTTTTAAGTCAGGATTATATTACATAGTTGTATATTAATTTACATTCTGTTTAATAGCATTTATTATGGTGTTAATTGAGAGATTGATTTACTGAACCAAACGATTTCACAAGTTTATTTGCCGGTTTGAAATTATTTGTAGAAACTAAGCAGCATTTGCTAAAATGTAAATGTTGTACTTTGAAGTTGAAGGTTACGTTTTGTTAGTGATTTGGTCAGGTTTCAACCAAACGTTAACTATGAGGTTGTTTCTTGCAATCCACGTGTCTGATTTACAATGTAACAGAACAGAGAGTAATAAACCTACAACTTCTAATTTTTTGAACGCTCGATTTGTTTTGAGTAACTAGAGTTGCTGTTGCTGAAAATGATACAGATCATGTAACTTGCAAAATGGAGCCTTTATTGCGACTAGTTAAGATGGATTCAATTTGTCCAGCCAAAAATGCCTATGTCCGAGCAAAATCACGTTTGACCAGACAATATGTCCGGCGCCTGCCCAATAGTTATTTCAAGCCCTGTTGAAGCTAACATCATTCATTTATTGTTTGAATTAGGATTCTGAAGTCAGTTGTAGTGAGTTTAATTTTTAGTCACTGGCAGTCAATAACACAGCAGAGTGTCTAATAAAGGAAATTTAATTTCACAAACTATTCTTTACAACTTTCCTCCCATGTATCTATGTCAATATGGCTGTTGAAACCTAACTTACAAGGCAAAATAATGTTATACAATTATGAAGTCTAAATTGCTAAAACAGGGGAACTGAGATACCTGCTTTGATAAAATTTCAAAGTTATTTGCTATGTAGGATCCTCTGAGAAGCTGTAAACTAAAAAAAATAAATACCCACAAAAGAAATGTTCTCTTCCTTTTTCTGATATTGCCTCAATCAAAATTTTTGTCTGGTTATGGCTGGCCCTTAATACTTGGTTTAAAATTTGTAGAAGAAGAAGTGAATGTACTGTGCATTGTATGAAAACTTGACTTAGCCTAAGAGTATGAAAAAGCCAATGGCAAGGCTAATTGTTGAATATGATATCAAACAATGTAAGCTTGAAGAGTAAATGTCATTAGTATTATTTCTCAGGTGATTATAGAAATCCTCACGCTCTCATTGGCTGAGAAAGGCGTCATATTTCGCTATAATCACCTCCGCAGAGGTGATTATAGTGGGAGGACAATAGCTGCCTCATGCTTCGTCAATGTGTCTGAAGAGGAAATTAATTTAATGAAAGAAAATGCCATTCCGAGGAATACAAAACACGCCACAAAGTTCAGAATGACACTCTTCAATGTGAAAATTGTGCTAAACATAGCTAAGAAACCATTTAAATTCCCGTGAAAATTTTGCTTATGTCGACATGCATGAATAAATCAATGGTTTCACAACAAATCTTGACTGCTGTGATGACCTGTATCGTTGTTGATAAGAATACAGTCCACCCTAAACCACATTCGATTTGTTTTTTACCACAACATAAAAGATAACTAAAGAAATCTTTGTTAAGATTTGTTGGCAATTGAAAACACCGACTCCAACTTGAAAGTGCATGCACTGTATTATGCAAATGCACTACTTGTACACGTCAGATTTTCCTTTCAAAAACTTTTGCAAACTCGCTCAACATGCCAAAGCAATAAGAAAGCATTGTTTGGGAAAAGAGTAATGTAGTGTAGCCATTGTAGATAAGAGTAAAGACCATGATAAACCACATTTTGATTTGTTTTTACCCGGTATGAACGTCAAAGAAAATGTTTTTTTTTCTTCAGAGCGCGAGTTTAAAAAGGCATTGAGTGACACCTTGATGCGAGCAGCGTGGTATGAACTCTTATCAACAATGGCAAATTGTGGTAAAATTTAACATTCCTTTGTTTTATAGGTATTTCTATAATTATCTGAGTAATTATACTAAAACAATTATTATCTGCCTCAGGCTTGTCACGTCGCCTTTGGCGAATAATAATTATCATCATCTTTATATCCTTTTCCCTTACTGGGATCTTCTAATCTTGCCACACGACTTCTGCACAAATCCTAGTTTTGTGTCAGCTTTTAAGCCAAACTCTGGATTTTCCTTTGTCTACTAAATTATCTTCTCCAGGCCTCTTTTGGTCTATCCCTCAAATGTATGCAATCTGGGGCCAAAGTTAGAGCCACTTAAGAGGGTCATTCTGGGGGGGGGGGGTTCTCTAGCACAGTTCAGTGGCGGATCCAGATCTTGAGCTAAGGGTGGGGGGGATCCTTGATTTACTTGCCCTGCTGGCCTTTTTCTCTTCTTTTTTACCCAAAATAGGGGGGGGGGGGGGCAGGCCCCTCCCCCAGATCCGCCACTGCAGTTCATGAACAGAAAAAGTAGAAGATCACGGATCATGGATACAAAAATTTTTCGTTTTGCTGAATCACGAAAATAAGCAAGTAATGAGAAAGGTACTCTTTTTAATAATCTGTTCTTACACTAGAAACAGTGTTTGAAGAAAGCAAAGTCAAGAATGGCTAAGTATCGCAAATCACATACATAAGTCACTGTGCATAGACAACTCTAACCATTTGGAGTACTTGGGTTTCAAAATCACGTGGAATAGTGGTATAATCACGAATATCAGTGAATAATTCAGGTTCTTCACAGGTCACACAAAACCTTCAGGTCATGAATCACAAAGAATAATTTCCTAAATTCACATTTCACAGAAATAAAATCAGCTAATCACCCACCATGAGAATACCCCTGTATGACCCTCACCTAAGGGTGGTCATTCACGATCATCATGTGAAAAACAAGCTGGATTGCAATCAGTAAACAGTTGTTTGTTCATAGTTCACTACTAGCATTACACTCCATTATTAATTTGACCTTGCCAATTGGTGTGATCTGCTATCTAGGAAATACAGTGAAACATCCTTAACTGACCTCCCAAAATGTCAAGCCTAGGTGGTCTCTTATTGGAGGTGATTGCTTACAAGAGCTTAGACCATATTTGGTCTAAAATTTGCCTCTTTAACTGCAGAGACTTACCCATGTATTAAACATTCTACTCATGTGAAAAATCAGTTTCAAGAAAACTATCCTGTACTTCCCATTGGGGCATTTCCATCTCTTAAAATACTCAGGAATGCGATGTTACAACACCTTATAATCCAATTTCTGCTCTATTATCTGTTAAGGAGGCTTGATAGGGTTTTGCGTTGCTGCAGTGTTTTTGAAACGGTGGAAGATTACAAAGAAGGATATTTAATGGTGTGAGAAAACTATATGTCTCCTTACAACTCTATTGCTGGACTATACTTTAAGGGTACTTGTGATGTCATATCAGTTACCATGGCAATGCACAAGGTCCACATAAGTATCCACTAAATTACAGTTTTTGTAATAATCTGAAAAACTAATTCAGCGATGTACCATTTGTATTTCTTTGTTGGAAAGTTCCCTAAATTCATTAACTTTTCAGACAGTATGGAAAAAAGTTATATACTGTAGTAGAATTAAATGTATTTAAATAAAATGTCATTTATGGCTTACAGAAAATTATGCTAGATAATTTTCCCCGAAACTTTTATATTTGAAGTGCCACCGTGAATGGTGCGTGCATGCAAAAAGTCAAGATAGGTCACAGAGCAAAATTTCGAGCTAGAAACAAAATCTGCAGATTTTATTTCCGGTTTGCACGATTTTACACAAGATTTAACTTCCAGTGTGCTTATTTTGTTTCATTCAGCTGATGTGTGCATCTTAGTTATGGCGTATGTAGATTACGCGTGCACATGCAGCTAAAAACCCTTTCGAGCCTCCTTAAGTGGCCACTTATGGGAGTTGAAAAAAAAGCAAAAGAAAAGTTTAAACCTTTGAGCTCTAATAGTGGTTGTGGTCACTTATGAGAGGTAGCTGCTTACACGTGGTTCTGATTTGGCTTGGACACTTGGTATTTTAGAAAACAGGTCGCAGAGGAGAAGAGGTGGTCGCTTATTTAAGGTGGTCGCAACTGAAGGTTTGACTGTATTTAATCACACCTGCCAAGAGTTTTAAGCACTGTACAGAATAGTTAGTTGCATAGCCTATGAAGCCCAGTTGGCTCATAGCTGTTAATGCTCAAAACTGACCTATTTTTAGGAGAGGAAGTGGCTGGGGATGGCCCTACTTACCCTGGATGGGATGCTAGTCCTTCGCAGGTTTCCCTGGCATTCTGTCAAGTTCCACCCCCAATTTACCAGGTCCCATTTTTGTTGTTGGGCGAAGAGAGGCACTGTGAGATTCATCTTTTCCCAGAACATGATGCAGTGACCACAGCCAGAGCTCAAACCCAGAGCAATTGATGCAGAGTGTAGTGCAAACACTAAATAAATCATAGTCAGTGGGTCAGCAGGCCTGCCACTAATATACTTGTTTAGAAAACAGTCCTAAGAAAGCACGCGCGCTGATTGGTTAAAAATCCTGTTTGTATAACTCGATGTAGACACAGAACTAGCGCGCGCTGTTGACGTAGTGATGGCGGAAGCAAAGAGAATTTAGATTTTGATAATCAAAGTTAACAAGTTGTTTTCCTTTTTCTCGTCGTGGTGTTTTCTAAAAGAAATAGAAAACATGTACTCCGTCTTTTTATCGAGTTATACAAACACTCGTGAAAGTTTGGGAGAACTCGAAAAAGCTGTGGAAACACTCGCCTGCGGCTCGTGTTCCCACAGCATTTCTCGTTCTCCCAAACTTCCACTCATGTTTGTATTACTCGATACAAACACGGTACATGTTTTCTATTTCTTAAATACATGATGAGGTCATTCTTGATGCTATGCACTTAAATCTTTATAAATAATTTGTTAGTTTTGTTGATTTTGATGATACAGTCAAACTTGCTTTAAGTTAATGGACTACCGTACTTGTCTTTGGATACTACTGTTCAAATTTGTAACCAGTTCATGTGGTTCATAAGACTGATGTGAGGCCATTTTGAACAGTGTCTGTGCATGTACTTTAACATTACGTACTATTTCATTTACTGATGCCAGAAACTAACAGAATTGAAGTTTTAATCATTTGTCTCCTGAGATTATAAGGGCTAACTATACATATTATATTTTTACTTGAGATGTACTCAGCATCAATAACAACTTTGCTGTGAGGTACTTCATTGTTACATTGTGTGGGTTCCAGAAAATAATTATCTGTACAGGTCTCTTCTTAGAATATTTATTGGGTTACTACCCCCGGCCACCCTCTGAGTATTCCATTTTAGTTTTAAAATTAGGGTGGTGAAAAAAAAAATCAATCAGCTTTAGAGACACTCATCCCATCACTATTTCAATGACCCTTTGGGGTGGGTATCACTATTTCCTTAAAAGTACTAGAATTAATCACAACAATTACCATTTCCTCAAATGGTATTGGTGCTTAAACTGCGTTATTTTGCACTAATTAATCTGTAAAGTTGTTATCAGACAGTTAGCTGTAATCAGACAGTTACAGGAGCCAATCATTTAAGTCCTCTCAACTAAATCCACCAATCACAATATTGTTTGGAATCACTATAGTAACCAATTCAAATCAGCGATTTTATAAAATTGTGGCTCGTTTATCTCCAATAACTTTTTTTCAAATAAGCTTAATACCCATTTCTCAAGCTTTTCTCTATTTTGCAGTTATCATCCTTTAAAATGACTATTAAAAGCTATTTTCAAATGAAACTGTCATTACTTTTTGGGAACTTGCAATGGGTATTATTAATTGGTAACAGGACATCATGTCATCCACTTCTGTCTGTCATCATACTAATGATTAACAAATTAGACTCCCACTTGGCAGTAGACTAAATTGGACTCCACTCAGTCTTATTACCATTATTCAGTCCATTTAACAGCTACATGTATTCCACTTTTCATGGCAGATGTCAGAGGAACTAGAAAATGACCAGGAAAGTCAATGCACAGAAGAGGAGATTACAGAAAGATGTAGAGATGTACAGAAGGCAGATCATGTTAATATTGAGCTTGAAAAATGTGAAAACGCCTTAACTGTGGTAACAACAGTCTCTGAAATGCTCGATCAGGAAGATGTGACTTCAGTCATCACAGAACTTTCTCCTGAAGACTCTGTTTTGCATGGATCATCAGTTCTTAATGAAACTGATACAATTGCTTCTTCAAGTGACTTGGAAAGTTCTCCCTGTCTCTCTGACACACCCGTGACAGCTGATCTGCTTTCGGACTCCACCGTCATTAACTCAACAGTAGGGCTACTTCAGCAGCCTGTCGTTTTGACATCCTCTGTCCTGCCATGTGTATTAACTCATGTTCAAGGGACTTCTGAGCTCCTGTCTGGTGGACTGCAGGGAGGAGAAGGTCAGGACGAACTATTGATGGTAAAAGGAGAAGACAGAGAAGTCCTGGAACCCTGTGTTGTGGTAAGTACATGAAAATGTTTGCCACATTAGCAAGGGATAAAAATATTGAGGCATAATAGATATGAAAGGTATGAATATTCAAAATGATCTTCAGTGTAGAGGTCCTAGAGTTTTTCATAAGTGGTTCTAGGAAATATTGAAAGGTTCTCGGAATGTTCAGAGGGGAGTTATTTCAAAGCCCATATTTTTAAAGGAGAGTATGAGCCAAACTGTCACTTCCAGTGAGGGGGAGGGGACGAGTTGGGGGGGGGAGGAGCGAGAGAGAGGTGGGGGTGTGGGTGAAGCCAATAGTCTTTTGGTAGGAGGGATATGAATGCATTCTGCTTTTCAGGTATACCGAAAACAACTCGTAAACGCTAGCTTTAATTAAGCTTAGCTACAAGGTCAAACTCAGTGGATAGATTAAATTTTGCCACTTGGCACTAAAGCATCAGAAATTTCGCTGAATTAAGCTTTTGTTTTCCACTTCAGTTCACGACATCAGAAGCGATTCAGAGTAGTAGAGCGTCAGAGAAGCTCAGCTCATCACCAGCTACAGATGTAGTGGTCACAGCACACCCATCCAGCCTTACTTACCTGCGGCAAATTTTCGAACACGACCAAGTTGGTCACCAGGGGCAAATAGTTTCCGTGTTGCCCCATGGAATGACATCACCACTGTCGCCGACATTACCGGAACTTCACCAGTGCAAATGGGACAACTGTTGTGAGCACTTCTTGTCTTTGGAAGATCTGGTCGCGCACGTCAATGAATACCACATAAGAACTGAAGCTAGCGAATACTGCTGCCTGTGGCAGGGTTGCGCGCGCAACGGAAAGGGGTTCAACGCGCGGTATAAAATGTTGATACACATGAGAACACATACGGGTGAGAGGCCCCACCGATGCAACCATGATTCCTGCGGCAAAAGCTTTTCGCGGCTCGAGAACTTGAAAATTCACACAAGGTCGCACACGGGAGAGAAGCCTTATGTTTGCCCCGTAGCGGGTTGCAATAAAAGGTACTCCAATTCAAGTGACAGGTACAAACATACACGAACACATACGGAGACCAAACCCTACCCTTGTAAGGTAGCGAACTGCTTCAAAAGGTACACTGATCCGAGTTCCTTAAGAAAACATTACAAGACTATCCATGGCAAGGATATGATTGCCGAAGAGCAAGAATGAAGTAGAATACCTTATTTAATAATCATCGTCAACCTGTCTCGCTTCTTACCTTTCGATAAGTTTTTGATAAAACGCTTCAATTCTTTCCGACGCCTTTAGGCTGGAATTCCAATTTCCTAACAAGAGAAAAACAAGTTTATCTGGTGGACATGACATGAAGGCTGTTTTTCATTCGCGCTCAAGCGTTAGGCTCGATAACCAGCCACGTTTGAGACGGGGGCCCCTCGCTCCTGCCCGTAGGAACGTAGACCGAACTCGAGAGAGCTGCGTAAATCTATCAAAAGGGGCAAGTAGACCATAGCCAATTCCAGAAACGTGAGAGGACTGGGACGGGTTTCTTATATTGATTAGATTTAAAATCTAAACATTTCAACTGAAATGGTACTGAATGAAAAGCTACCCAGTCAGGTTTAAGAGTTTTCAGCATAATATTGTTCAAATGGGAGCCTCGCAAAAGTTGCAAAATTCCATTCAAATCCTTATAATTTTGTGGCTTGTCTACCCAATCCATACAAACTCTCTGGGCGCTTACCATTCGACCAAAATTTCGAAATTTTCGAAACGGAGACAAATGGTACGGAAATTTCCTGGGAAAAGTTCCAGAGAATCCGGAAATTGTTGAGTTTCCGAAAAGCGAACCATTCAACCGAAAATCCCGGAAATTCCGGGATGAAAGCCGAATGGAACGGAAATTTCCAAGAAAATTTTTTCGAAAATTTGGGTACACCTCACGAGGTTGTCCTCTTTTTAGGAATTTATGCAAATTCCCAATTTTCTACTCAGCGCTTGTTAGTTCTTTTGGCCGCGATCACAGCGAGTTGGTCATCTCACGCAAGGATGACGGCGACGAGCATTCGATAAAAGAAACACTTTAGAACCTTTCTACTTATACGTCGATAAATACTAGCTACAGCTAAGTTTGTGAAGAAAGCGTTTTATAAAAATAATGTCCGCGTGGTGTACTTGTTTGTTTTGCATAGGTTGGCTGGGAAATGTACAAAGATTTATAACGCGTGCAGAACCATTATGCGACTCATTAAACCCCTTGTTTTGCGACGTTTTCGCTGCCGTCGTGGTTTGTGTAAGGTCCCTGGTGTTGTGGTCTATAAAAAGTCACGATGTCGACTTATCAGTGTTCTCTCTGCTTATATATTTGTGATTTAAACCTAGAAGTCACTGAAAAATTCCAAGAGAACAATTATCGCTTTCCACACTGGAAAAAGACTGTACCATTTGCCCAAGGAAATTTACAGAAATTCGCCCCTGAATTTTTGGCCGAATGGTAAGCGCCCTCTATTTTAGGTGATATTTGAGGAGCTACCGTTTTACCATTTTCCTCCTCTAAATACTTCTATTCTTGGTAAAGACTCTCAAATTTAGTTGATCTTTCATTTTAATGTCTTAGTTTTCCAAACAAATGGAAAACAGCCATACTATTTCCCAGTCCTCTGACGTTTCTGCAATTGCCTATTTACAGTTGTCTGCTCAGTGGCGTGGCCTTTGAATGGCAGTAGGGAGTTTACGAAACCACGACGGGACGCCGAGGAAAACGTCGATTAAAAATCAATTTATGTTTTATCTACGAATCTCGCGGTACTCTTGAGTCATTTGCTCTGTTTATCACTGTAAAAACTATCGCGAAACTAAATCCGGAACGCAGCGATAAATTTGAAATAAAAATTTAAGAATTAGCCGTCGTGGTTCAGGTTCCCCAGACCACGCAAGATTTGGTCATTTCACGTTGTTGACTTGCAGAGGACGGCAAAGAAATGTACTAAGAATTATACTGCACGTGCACAGCAATTGTTCTACTCATTAAATCTTTTGTTCGGCGACCTTCCCGTTGTCGTTGCCGTCGTGGTTTCGTAAACTCTCTTGTGAGGCTGTAGGTGACCTCGGTTTGGTACTTACCTCACCGCTTTTGTTGTGTCAATCAATTTGCTAATGCTTTCTAGTTTACATGTAAATGGAATAGCGGAGAAGTTCGTCTCGAGCAAGTTCACCTCCAGCCTCGATTGTTTCCATAGGCCAGGTAACAAGCACACAACTGACATCGTACTGCGTTTTCCGTGTTGCTTATGCTTCAGCGCTAGTGGAAACAGCCCTTACACTTGCCACGAGTTAAGAAAAGCGATTGAAAGATCTCAGAAAGTGGTGAGATTTCAAACGAAACTAGATCGAGTGGCAACAGATAAATATGTACAGTGTATCTTATTTGTGCGCATTATATTGAGATAATCTCGTTCATTCATGCTTGGTAAATAATGAATGCTGTAGATTTGCGTTAACGCAAGATTTGTGTTGTTATGAAATAGTCAATAAAATAGGTTACAATATGTAATTAAAATTGACTTAAGAAATAACTAAAAAATTCTGTAAGGAGCAGACCCTAGATAAGACAAAACGGGCTCTATTTGAAAGAAACACTGATGTAAAATGAACAATGCTTCTAGGGAAATAGTTCAGATTTTTTTCATTTGAAGTTAAGTCGTTAGTTCGAGCAAGCATGAATGGGGTCAAACTGCTAGAAGACTTAAAGACGTCAGTCGCCGCATTTTGAGTTGTTTTTGACCACAATTGCCACATACAAAATTAAGATTGAAGGAAACCAGAAAATGGTAGTTTACTAAGATAGAAAAACACCAAAGAGAGAATATTAAACCATAAAGAAACAAGAATGATAAAGGATGGTGAAGATTAACACGGATTACATACGACCAGCTACAACAATTTCAACGAAAAAGTCACGTAGCTCCTATAACAATTGTTGTCCAGTAAACATACCAGAAGTAGTCGCATGAGCTCGTCGCCATTGCAATTTTTAACTATAGTTGAGTCGGGGCAGTTACGCACAGCACTCCAACAAAAAGAAAGTTCATTAGTTTCCATAATTTACAATAATGAGCCATTTCGAAATATTTATATTCTAATATGGAGCCGAGGCTCAGGGGATAAAATAAAAGAGAGAACATATTGTAACCGCAGAATCGAAAGTTCGAAAGCGAAATCGGGGGAGGAGCGCGGGTTCATTTTCCGAACAGCGGCTGGTAATCGAGCCTAAAGCACTGAAGAAAACCGAACTACGTAACTTACGATCATAGCCTCTCTCTCCTCATACCTCATTTTTTTATTTCTCCCCTTCTAAAAGAAAACAAATGCATCATCGCAGGTTACAGGTCACCTTTAGATTTAACTTCGACCACCCAATATACTTGAACTTC
>CM042754.1:21184384-21191884 GCA_022496165.2 Catalaphyllia jardinei | reverse complement strand
TGAATGCAGTACATGCTCTCAAAAAGCACCTTATTCAATTCCTTGCTTTGGACGACCTAACAATTAAATACGGCCTTGGAGATTTCGATATTAATCATAAAAAATTACAATTTCTACGATTGTGATTGGTTCAATAAACTCCTATTTTCAGCCACTAATTCACTTGCCAAGTTGTTATCGGACAGTTTGTTATCGGACAGTTCCGTAGGCCAATCACATTCGAAGTTGTAGTTTAAATCAACCAATCACATTCAAAGTTGTAATGACGTGCGTGCGTGCGTGTGTGTGTGTGCGCGCTTGCGCTTGCTTTTGTGTTCTTGGCACCTAATTACCTGTAGGGGGTTTTTCACCTCCTTTGTAGGTATTTTAATGCGGATTTTCCCCTTCTTTCATAACTTGGCTATTCTTTTCTCGAAAATTTCAATTTTTATGATTTATTGGTCATAAGACTTCGTGTCGTCTAATCCGGTCTGTAATCATACTCGTGATGAACAAATCAGACTCCCGCTTCGCGGTCATCCGATTTTGTTATCACTCATATGATTACAGCGAGTTGGACTCCACTCAGTCTTATTACCATTACAAAGCGGGAAAAGGGTGGGAAAAGTGATAACTTCGCCATTACAACGGACGACTAGTGGAAGCTGGAGCTTCTAAGTATGCTAGATGACTCAGCCGGGAAGTGAAACCCTGGAAAGAGAAATTAACATTATGTAATTCTGGTGCTTGTGTATTTGTTTTATGTAGTGGTGTAAATATAGGCACCTTCTGGGTACTGCTTCCATTTCACAATATCTTCGCTCTTGTTTTCACGTAATGCACTTTGTAACACTTGTTTTTCTTGAAATTATTTATGTTTTAATTACAGCGGCCTAATGTATGACTACATTTTGTCTTTCAAGCTTTGCGGCAGCGGTGCGAACTACCGCATATGCTTACTTCCCAACTTCTTTTCCGGGAGCGATCGTTGCACGTCAGTGGTGTCGGTTGATCGTATGTAAATTGATGCATTAAAACACGCAGTACATCAGCTAAATACAAAACATTTTTTATACGACAACTGCAGAAATTTTCGCGTGCTCATTGGCTAATTTTTATTTTCAATAAGCGGACAGACACATGAATTTATAATTTATGCCATTCGGCAACGAACGAGAGCAGACAATTTCACAATTTGTTATCATAAAAAAACAAATAGATGTCATTTTTTAATGCGTCTGTCCTGGTTATTAACAATGAATTTCGTCATAACACTCTTAAAGTAGTCTGTGGATCCACAGCTACTTTGACAATGTTATGACGAAATTCATGATCAATTACAGGACAGACGCATGTCAATTTGTTAAATAGTTCAAGTTCAAGTTTTTTCAAGTTTTATTATTTTTACACTGTTTACAAAAGAGACACAAACAAACACTTCACTCCTTCAAAATGAAATACTAATTGCCTGATGATTGTATGCTGAGCAAGTCACTGGGCTTATTTCCTGCTAGTCTGTCCACAGACCCTCTATTTTGTCTAGAGTTCGTCAAGATCATAAACAAAATAGAAACCCCGGGGGATTTGAAAACGCGCGAACGTAAGGGGGTGGCCGTGGCGAAAGACAAATATATTTTCTGCGCCTGCTTCGCGACCACTGTCGCCCTCCGCGCTCGCTCTCGCGCGCTCGAAGAAAATAGCTCTTAGCAAAAAATAACCGTCTGTGGACAGACTAATTTCCTATGATGTTGCTCATCAAAGTATTAAATCGTATTAAAAGTTTTACTATACTCGTACAAATTACCGCTTAAAGTTCCAATCTAAGATATTTTGATTTCAGACCATTTCATTCCGAGCTTGATTTGTAATGTACGCCTATAGTAGATATGTTTCATGTTTCACAGGAGAGAACATATTTTGTTTGTTACTCTGATCTATTTCCAGCGCACCTGTTTGGGCGAGTGCAATATTCCCTGATCACTTCATCTCAGCCAATGACAATAAAGCCATTGACAAACAATACCCAATCAAATCAAACGAGCGGAAAAAGAAAGAACTATTCCGATATTTGTTTGTCTTTCTCACGATACACTTCAACTATTTGAAAGGTGAATTTTGATGAGCTAAGGGTCGAAGGGTTAAAGAGGAATGCTATGCTCGGGCAAGAGAGTAACGATAGAAAGCCGCTTGTAACTCCAAATCTGAAAATGTAATGTGCCTTTTGAGCTAAAATTTGGATAAAAAAGAAATAACTAAATTACCCAATTAATTATTGACATCCAATTTACCGACAACTGACAAATGGCCAAAATTTTAACTGACAACTGACATTTGTACCCCCCCCCCCCCCCACCCAGACCCTCTCTCAGGTGTTGGCATAGGTAATGATCAAGGCTAACGAAACCTCCCAATCTCTGCAGATTTCGTGGCATCTTATAAAATATATATTTTCTTACAGAGGTCCAGTTGTTTGAACTTTAAAAGTGTCCTCTCGTTCAAATGGTTTTTAAAATCATTATCAATTTGAAATGGTTTTCTGGAATGTCAAAACCGAAGAACTATAATCAATCTGATCAATAATGCTGGCAATTGCATTACATTAGTTCTTGTGATGAAATGAGTCCATTAAAATTACCCACCAATATGCTTTTGCCATTAGCCAATATTACAGACTGCACAACGTAGCTGTGAAGTGAAGTGAACACTTTATTTACCCTTGGATTTTAGAGTAGCCTAATCGTAGCTAGTATCTCCGAGCATTTCCCACCCCAACCCCCAGTGTATCAACAAAGGCCAGACCACAACACCGGGAACTTTATGCCCTACTGTTTACGATAAGCGAGGGGGTCCTTTTACCTCCCCTGCTGACCATAACATCGAAGATGCAGGACGGAACCTACGGTGTATCGTCCTTATCGACTAAGACGTGATCGCCAAACCATTTGCAGATATAATTACAAAGGCAGCACGTTCTCCTCAGTTATTTTAAGACCCTGAGTGTTGGTCCGGTCTAGGGCTCCAACCCTCGACTTTCCGTACGGCAGTCCGGCGCTCGACCAACTGGGCTAACTAGGCGGCTGTCGTGCTGGGAAAAGCCCGGGGGGGGGGGTACTTGGGTCAATTTTTGCTGGGTATGTGCCGCTGGCCACTCAGAACCCCTACCCCATTATAGTCTATTCTGTGGCTAATTATAGACCCCATCTTAGTCACTTTTGGGCAAATGTAATTTTTCCCGATCCCAACTTAGTCACTTTCTGTTGATGCCTCTACCTAATAGAAAATGAATTGACACGTTTGTTAAATTGAATGTAGAACACTTTACTTTTCATCTACGATCAAACGCTTGCTAATTCAAAAGAAGATCCAAGTTGTGTTCCGGGTTGTGTTAACTTCAGTGGAGGATAGAATAGCCGCAAAATAAATACCGTAACACGGATGATTTGTTGGACTTTGTTCTGGACCCAGGGGTTCCGCACTATTGTGCAAGTCATTAATGTTTAAGTTGTGATTTCCTGAACCGACGGAATTCAATGCGAGACGACTGCTAAATATTAAAAAACAGCACGCACCATTTTTTAACCGCGTATCTTCCCTGCTTGCCAGAACTTTCTTATCCCAGACATCTCGAAAATGTGCGACCCCATTCTAGTAACTCTACTAAAACCCCATTATAGTCAGTCCAGTCTTGAAAATGCGACCCCATCCAGCGGCACATCCCCATTAGCCTCTTATAAGGAAGTACCCCCCCCCCGGGGGGGAAAGCTCCTTATTGAAGTTCTTGCGTGCCTTTCCGCTTGACTTGCCTAAAATAAATAAAACGAAGAACTTGAATTTTAAATGTTGGAATTCTATTCCTCTCAGTGACCTTAAACTGTTTACTTCCCTTGATCTTGGCTAAATCGAGCATTCAAAAGCAGTGCCATCGCACACAAGCACACACACACTCACACAAAAAACGTTGATA
Source organism: Catalaphyllia jardinei (assembly GCA_022496165.2). Lineage (NCBI taxonomy): Eukaryota > Metazoa > Cnidaria > Anthozoa > Scleractinia > Caryophylliidae > Catalaphyllia > Catalaphyllia jardinei. The sequence goes on along the minus strand of CM042754.1, from coordinate 21,187,941 downwards.
TATATGGAATTAAAAAGTTGGGTGATTTATTATCAGGGATGAACCACGAAAAAGTTCTATTTCATTTCGTGACTGTGCATTCTCGTGACTAAATTTTCTATCAAATGAAATTGATTAGAGCACTCACGGGGAGCAAAGTTTATGGCACGGAAGAGTAAACGAACACACACACTCACACCTGAGAACTCTGGTAAGTGCACTTTCCTTATTGTAAAGGTTATGTTGCCATTCACGTTAAAAAAATAATTTCTGCGATATTTACAGTCGTTGTAACTTCGCTTGCGTGCTATCGCTCTGTATTGCATAACAGCAATTTAATTGTAATTCAGTCGACCGCTCCATAAACTAGTCTGACTAGTAACATGTAAGGAAGACCGGTCCATTTCCCTCGGTGGTAAAGTTGTGTGTATCAACGATAACTCCCCCTGTTAGTACAAGAGTCACTTGTGGCGCGAGGCATAAGGAATAAAACAACAGAGATACTTGCGTGATACATAACCGGGGGAGAAGAATAAATAATTTTTATTGTTTCCCTTTCTCGGGTTCCCTAAACTTAATTTGAACTTCTGTTCTTGTTCTTTGCCCTTGGTGTACGGGCACCTTCGGACTTGGGGGACGGTAACCCTATTGCCCGAAAAACATACGCTATCGCCGAAAGCGTGAGAGTTGTTCAAAAGCACCTAAATCGCAGTAAAACCAAAACCATTCACAATTGACAAGGCAAACGTCAGAGAAAGTAGCCTACAAGCTCCTTGTTAGAACATTTAAAGCATGACTGCGGAATTGAACTAGGGTTTACCGAGAACCAACTCCAGCGCAAACGTCACAGAGACTAAATTTCCAGGCGAGTGCAATTTGAAAGAATTTTCAAACATCTTAAGCTTATACGTAATGTAAATTATAATAATAATTCAATATCAATCGCTCGAGCTTTCACGCAACCAATTAGTTATTTATTCATGATGACTGAGAAAATTATGAACGTCTTCGCGTTAATTTCCCTGAAGTAGGCTTTTAGATTGGCCTGCCGAAGCAAATCAGAACTGAGAATGGACTGCAACCCCTAACCAAAGCTAACTACTGTTACTGATCTGATATCATTTGAAGCTACTTATTAGACTACTAATAAAAATCCGAGCAAACTACACTTAACGGTGTTGAGGGGTTGGGTGGAAGACGCGGAGTGTGGAACTGAATGCGTAGTGTGGAATTCCGAAAATGCGGAGTTTAGAAAATATATAAAAGAAAAAGATATAAAAATATATGTCTGGATTTCACCTTGATTTCACTACTCCTTAAGACCGCCTCCAAGCCATGTAAAAGGGCAAAAAAAAGAGAAAGACAGCAATAATAGGAAGATAAACCAGTGAAGGAAGAAAAAAGTACTGACTTTCCTGACTCACCTTTGGAGAAAAAAAAACCGCCCAGTTAGGGCGTAAGTTCTGTTAACACCTTTTTCATAACTCAAGACATATATATACATGCATAAAAATTGATTTGGTCTTACTTGGGTAGTCAATTCTTTATTAAGCTGTTGTATCTGTGAGCAGAATATTAACCTCGGGCTAATGTTGTTGTTTTCCTTGGCTAGTTAGGCGTGATTATTATAAACTGACAGCAAGCACCTGGAAAATATTTTTGATCAAGTTCGAAAATATGTATGATTAAGTAGTGTCCCCTGCGGGAATTTCAAAAGTAATGAATAAAATATAACTGCTCCGCCTGTTTTCCATTCTTGTGAACAGACAAGACGCTAAAGGAGAACAATTATGGAGCAGTTGAAGGTAAGCATACGCGCATATAGGCTAAATTTTAAGCGACTGCAGAAGTGACAACTTTTTGGAGATTAACTCTGGATATTGTTCGTGCATGCACCTTGACCCTCAGAAGAGGGCCGTGTAGGAGCATTCTCGTGATGCATGATTAGCTGAATTTATTTTCCGTAAAAAGTAAGCTTAGGAGAGCATTCCTCGTGACCGTGACCTGAAAGTTTTCCGTGACACGTGAAGAACTTGAATTATTAACCGATATTCATGATTTCACCACTCTGTTCTATGAAAAGGAGCCTTGTGGTACGTAAATTCCCGAATTTGGAGACGGAATATTTGGTCGAACGGAAAGCGCCCCGTAATTAAGCATGATGGAAACCTTAACAAGAGCTGTTCGAACGGGACAAGATCGAGGAATATGGAAGCGGGAAACGGTTATATTAAAATTGAGAAGAATGTTATTCACGGATTGCCTTCATAAAGAGAATTACTAAGGCGAGACTCGTGTCTTGAATGGATTGAGCTCCTCTGGACTTTGTGGCTTGCATAAGAATTAACCCGGCTGGATCAGCGCTAATCGTGCTTTGAACAACTATACTCCAAGTAATAGAATGGTTTGCTGTGTAGCCACAAATGTATGCTTGATAGACTATCCTATTATATGTAGCCTGAAGTGCGAGCGCATTTTGACCAAGCGAGCACCATCTTGAATTCAAACTTGGAAGGGGCTTGGGGAGATAAAGCAACAAGGCGGCGAATCTACCCGATCTCGAGCTAATACCTCTAATTCGTGAACACTCAGAAAACACCTGCTCTGCAGACTATACTACATGAGTAGTAGATAATGTTGTTTTTACTCCGCGTTACTGTCTTCCCTTGTCTTCCCTGCCTTCCTGCATACTAATAGTGTCTTCCTGCATACTAATTCGGTATAGGTTTACTAATAAGCGTCGCTCTAGTACGATGAAAACAATAAGGTTGCCTAAACTTGCCCGCTAATAGTAAACCCTGGTTGAAAAACTCTTTTATCTGTTCAGAATAAAAGCGCAAATTTTAACGAAAGCCTCATTCCTTTATTCAACTTGAACTCGCTGGAAATTTGAAAACTTTGTTCGATTTTCGAAAAGTTTATCGTGAAGATGGCTTTTTTCACCAACGTTATTGAGCTGCAAGCTGCTTTGAACGCTCGGTTAACTGTCCGTGATTGGGAAACATTGACAAGCGCAAATTTTTTGAACGCGTAATAATTTCAAATGTTCTCTAGCTTTCTTTGAAAACGTTCTCCGATTTTCGAAGCCGGGTTCTTTTAACCCTGTTTGGCTCATGAAAATATCTATTATGTTTTTATCTGCACTCTCAGCTTTGCTAAGAAGAGAGAGAATTAATTCTTAGCTGCTCTTGTTTTCCGCTCCGTTAGTCACTACTTTCAGCCCTAGATTTGCATACAAACTCTCCAACGGAATAGCCCATGGGACAGCTCTACGATTGAAATTGCAACAATAGAAGTTCGGAGCGCTAATTAATTGTCAACACGCGACAATAAATATTTTCGAACAACAAGTTTGTTGAATATTACTTTTATTAGCGAAATGGTTCAAATACACAGAGATTTGAAATGAATTTTTAAAAAAATACATTTATTGATAACGAAAGCTCCACAACGAAGTGTTTAACACAAAGTAAATCAGGAAATTAGAATGCAATGAACAATAAAACTGAAGTCCCCTAAACAAAGAAATAAACTCCAATAGAACAACACACTAGATATCGGTTTGAAATACATTTTTT
>CM042754.1:21174538-21179384 GCA_022496165.2 Catalaphyllia jardinei | reverse complement strand
ACCTTGAATGAAGTTCCCCAATAGCCTTTACAACAATAGCACTTTACAGCTTCTTCAGTCGGTCTCCGCCAAACAACAACAGAACTCTATGGCTTCTCTACTCGGCTACTGCCGAGAAAACCAACTCCCACTACTACTTAGCTGACTCTTTATATACATTTACCAGATATTCTAGAACATTCCTGGAGCTTCTATTTATGTAGCATTACATCATTTGGAGCTTCTAAGATAACTATTTCTGTAACATTACATCATAATTACATCATTTGGTAGAATGTTCTAAACTGTTCCATAGCGTGACCGTAAAAAGTTCTGGTACAAGCATTGTGTGACTTTACACTCTAGAAGATTCCATAAACTTGAGATTTGCATACTTCCTCCATAACACTGAAATTTGTTATAGATACGATTAATTAGTAATTGGACCTCATGTCGGTACAATTCAGGGTGTAATCGGGCTCAATTTTAAATCGGCCTGGCGCTTCGTGCTCGCCCGATTTTGAAATTACTCGCGCGATTACTCCCTGAATTGTACTCCACTCGGTCCAATTACTATTACTTATTATTATTATTGTTATTATTATTATTATTATTATTATTGCTATTGTTATGACTATCATTATCATTATTATTGTTATTATTATTATCATCATTAATATTTTAAAATAGAATAGTGAGGTCAATTAAATATTATTATTTTACAAAAAATATTATTATTGATAAATTTATTGTTATTGTTTCCAAGGATCACCACATCTGTTCATACTAAAAACATTAAAGTTTTCATCAACGCCCTGATTAAGTCTTGATTAAAAACCATTAACATCAACTTCGTTCTATTTTAAAGAGCTCTAATCGATGCCTTGGACATTCCAGCGATTGGTGGATTAGCAGAATCGCGATACCTTTCCATGGATAAACTGAAAACACGTGGTGTTTTGCTTGCTTATAAGAATGTCTCCATTGCTAAAGGAATAGTATATCACAAAGGTAACTGATTTGCGCGTGTTTATTTCATCCATTTCATGTATCTAAATTTAGTACTTAAAATAACGAAGCGTTGTAATGCTGTCTCAAGATGGTAATGTGTGCTCAGTCAGCAGGTATCCTGCGATATACCATTTGTATTCTTCATCACCTGCGGTTATATTACAAACGCACAAAGTGACCAGCTCCCTGTTGGCTTGATAGCTCAGTTGGTAGAGCATTGCATCGGTATCGAAGAGTTCACGGGTTCGAGTGCCGTTCAAGCCTGAATTTTTTTCAGGCTTTAATTTCACAGCTGCTTAAGTTGTGTGCATAATGAACTGCGATGATCAATTATGTCTTCATAAAGTGTGCTTTATGAGCAATGTCTTCAATAATAAACCACTTATCTTGGTTCAACCACAGGGCGCCCATACAACCAGTGTGTCTGTTTATGTTCGAAATATAAAGAAATGTATGGGAGAATATTGAAGAGTCTTAATATCGTAAAGTTATATCGAGAAATGTCTACGTTAAAGCTCAAGATAAATGTAAACCTACCTCAGTTGTCGTGTATTGTCGTTTTTGTGGCTCTAAATGGCGAATTTGAGCGATTTGGTGGGTTTCGCGTTGACTGTTACTATACGTTATAAGAAGGAGACAAGGAAAGCTCAGGAAAGCTCGTTTTCAAGCGATCCATCGCGAAGCCGATTTTCACCCAGAAATTAGAATCGCTCGGCTTCCAAATCGAACACCAGATAAACTGAAAGGTTGACGCTTCTTCTTGTGGCATTCAATCGAAGATCTATTCAAAATCCAAGCGCTGACCGCCAAATAATTTTCGAGAAATGCAGCTTTCGAAGCGATCAGCATCCGCGGCACAGATTTCGTGTGCCAAGGAGCAACCGTTACCCTTTTTGCTCCACGCTGATTGGATGAAGCTTGACAATGCCCTATTATAAATGCCTCATGTGGAAGGGGAGACAGGGGCATATTCGTGCCAGAGATTCATCTACTGACTAGCCTGGAGTGAGGCGCGTGACGGAAACCCGACACGACGACAACCCTCTTTGGGCTTAAATAAGATTAGCTTTTAAAACATCATATTTTGAGCTTTAACTTAGACATTTTTCGATATAAGTTTACGATATTAGGACTCTTCAATATTCTCGCATACAATTCTTTATATTTCGAACATAAAAAGACACACTGCTTGTATGGGCGCCCTGTGGTTCAACAAGCCTTGTTTCAGGGTCAAGACTGACCAACACTGACGAATTCTCTGTTCGTAAAATAGGACATTTCTTAGTTGTCTTTTGCCTCTGTGTCGAGTCTTGGTGAAAAACCATTCATTCATTTGAAAATGAGTTCCGTCTGCGGGTTCATTTTCATGCCAATCTAACATGTGTTCACAAAAAAGGTTTTGCACGGAAGCCTCGTTTTGTACATGGTAACTCAGAAGTGGCCTGTTATCTTTTCCGTCACAGGCGATCACTTAACACTTGGAGAAATCCAGTACCCGTGTGTGGTGAAAGCAAGCTTAGGGGAGGATACCAAGGCAGTGCGATTGGTGAAAGACCAGGAAGCATTGCATGAAGCCATAGAGCATGCACTTTCCTATTCGGATCACGTAATTATTGAAAGGTATAAATTTGGATTTATTTGAAAACAGGCCCGTCTTTTAAAGTCTCGATTCTACAAGGTATTGCTTGTCAACCTGGTAGATACCGTTGCGTGGTATTTTTTCAATCAATGTCTGAAGGAATGTTGGTTAATATTACAGGTTCATCGAGGGAAGAGAAATCCGTTGTGCTGTTGTAGAGTCAGTGAAAACTGGGAAGTTAAAAGCTTTGTCCTGTATGGAGTACAATGTTTGTAAGGATGACATTAGGAAAACCGAGGAAAAGTTGCAGTTAAACGAAAAGGGCCTTCCCATTAGTGAGTGTTTCTTTTCGTTTACAACTGTAACGTATGGATAGTATGGGAATTCATCAATGAGCCATGCCAACTAGAGTGGAGGTTGGGAATGAAAGATTATTGTAAGCTTAGGAAAATTATCGTCTATCAAAGCTTAAGACAAAAAAAAAACCGAGGAACCTACGTACAAAGAAATAGGATACACTAAAGGAGTAAAACACTCCTGGGTAATGATTACTTGGACGCAAGAACTTATTGTCACCATTGAATATCTTTTTTAGAGACAAATGTTTCCTGCTTTGTAATGCAAAGTTTCATCATCAAGCTACAAATTCCTTTAACAAATTTCAGGAGCCATGGGGCAGTGTCCGAAAAAGAAAAAAATTTATCTGCACCATAGGGTGTTTAACACGTGAAATACTATCACTCCTATTTTCCAGTAATTCCCTTCTAAGTTGTTATCGGACAGTTTGTTGTCGAACAGTTCAATAAGCCAATTACATTCAAAATTACTTGATTGTAGTTTAAATTAAGCAATTACATTAAACAATTTACGCCTGTTTTGTCAGTCTTTTAATGCAAATTTTCTCTCTCTTTCATAGCTTGGCTACTCTTGTTTTGTCGGAAATTGTAATCTTTATGCTTCATTCGTAATAAGACTTGCTGTGGTCCGATTCCGTCTGTAATCATTCTCGTGATAAACAAATCAGACTCCCACTGCGCGGTCGTCCCATTCTGTTATCACTCGTATGATTACAGACCAATTTGGACAACACGAAGTCCTATTACCATTACTTGGAGAGGAGGCCTCATCAGCCTTAATGATTTTCATGCGGTTCACTATACTGGTCGAAATTGCTTTTGGAAAGGTTGGTTTTAATTTGCGGAGGGAGGTGCAAGGCAAGAACCAGTAACAAACTGAACCCACATTAGGCATCCGGCCGGAATCGAACCCGGGGTAGGATTACGCTCTAATCACTGTGCCAATACCAAAACCGATACCAGTATGCCACAGGCTCCCCAAGCTCAAAATACGTGGTGTATGCGACAGGTTGTGTATATAGAGAATTGTATAGGAAAATCACGGATCGTAAAAAAACACTGTGTAATATCTCATTTGAAATATAGTTTTTCTACCTCAAATGTGTCGCGAACATGTCTCTTGTACCGATTTTAAAGCCATTCCGACGCCGTTTTGTAAAGTTACTTGAAACCGTTACTCCTCCTTCTAAAAGAATGGAAAGGCAAACCACTCCATTCATCGCTGGCGAGACGTCACTCCACAAATCGCTTTCTCCTCAAAACAAAAAGTCCCAAATCGCAATAAAACCAATAAACCATAAAGGCCAATAAATCTCGCTGCAAATACGTGTGCTTCGTGAAGAACGAAATAATTGCCTTAAAATTCGCCTCTTCGGCTTTCCTCACAGTCTTGTGATAAGGTCCGCGACAACGGCCACTCGCAAGGTGGGTTCATCCTCAACTCTGATTGGCCCATTTGAATTTGAGCGTGCTGTTCTTTATGCAACTGTTTATTTTATTGCTATTCGGGGATTTTCATTTTGAGGAGAAAGCGATTTGTGGAGTGACATCTGGCCAGCGTTGGATGAAGAGGTCTGCCTTTCCAGTAGCCATTCTTTTAAAAGAAGGAGTAACGTTTTCAAATAACTTCACTAAACGGCGTCAGAATAGCTTTAAAATCGGCACAAGAGACAAGTTTGTGATACATTTCAGAGGTAAGATAACTTTATTTCAAATGAGATAGTTATTTGCACAAGTTTTCACGATCGGTGATTTCCCCATACCATTCTCTATTTTCACAAGCTGTCGCATGCACCACGTATTTTGAGCTTGGGGAGCCTGTATACCATTATCACTCTCCTTATCATTATCATTATCATTATCATCATTTCCAACTTGTTAAACGTAACAGCGTTGGATGCTGGTAGACAACATTCAATAT
>CM042754.1:21159538-21169538 GCA_022496165.2 Catalaphyllia jardinei | reverse complement strand
CAACTGAACAACAAAAGTTCAACAGGCCAAAAAGACTGCAGTTCGGGCACAGTGACGGAGCGTTTCTTGTGAATGTGATTTAGTAAAGTACGACATTTGGTATGCTTGTCTAACGGCAACCTAGCCTCTTGCCGCACAGAATCAAGCTCTATACCTGCAAACTGTAAAGTAATATTCAGTCCCACTGTTTTGTCCTGGGCAATAGGGACTCCAAGAAAGTTGCACATATCGAGAAACTTATGAGGATTTTCACTGCATTTAACTCTACTCGACACAATAGACAAAAAGTCGGCAAAAATATGCAAAACGGCCGAGACAAGTAAGTGTTGCATGGCAAGCCTCTCTAAAGAAGAACTAATCTTTTCAAAAATCGCGCAGCTAGACTCCAATCATATAGCAAGACAACGATCAAAATAGTATTCATTTTCCCATTTGATACCGAGTAAAAGGGTTCTCCAACGGGTAAACGGGAATTACACGAAATGCGGACTTAATATCCGTTTTAGCCAAAAAGCATCCCGCTCCTAGTTTTTTAAAATATGAATGGCATCACTAAGGGTACCATAATGGACTGACAAACATTCGTTAGGAATGAAATCATTTACAGACGAACCTCTTGGGTATGATAAATGGTGAATTAATCTATTTATAAATTCATTAGGAGCCTTCTTGGGAACTATGCCAATGGGTGAAATACGAAAATTGGGAAACGGTGGAGCCTTGAAAGTTCCCACAACCCTACCAACTTCGATTTCTTTCTTCAATTTTTCTGAAACAATGTCCGGACTCTGCAATACACTTTGCAAATTAAGAGATTCAAAAGATAATTCGCCGATGTAATAAATTCGAAAACCGTCAACTAATAGGGGTTTTAGGGCTGGACTATAATCGACCAATAAATTCTCAAAGCGGTTAACTTTTACGGGCGTGACTGGTTGGCTGCCCAATACTTGAATGAGTAAGTTGTGAATCGTAAAAACTCTTATTCTTCGGCCATTTCAACTTTAACAGAAATAATATACACACTGCATTGTTTTGTCATGTTTATAACCGCAGTGTGTATATTATTTCTGTTAGAGTAAGTTGTGATCCGGGTTTTCCGAGACTGGGGCGCTGGTGGGTTGATGAGACCTGACATTGACTTGCTGGATGTTTTGCATTACATTTATAGCAGACATGCTCGGCATCCCCTGCACTGCTTACCGGCGTGAAATGTCCAGCATGTCCCTTCAGGAAATTTGCTGGGGAAGGACGAAAACGGACTCGTGCGTTGGCCTTATCCGCACCTACAGATGATAGAGTTTTGGACATCGCCCTACGCCATAATTCCCAGTGGATTTGATCCCAAGGATAACGGTTAGGGGCAGATTGCCTCAAGTAGGGAACTGCTCTTCATAAAAAAAGCCAGTCCGCCGATTTATGAGAAAGATCACGCACCACTTCGCAATATTTCATTAGCTTGGCGGCGTCGCCAGCAGCTTTCGCCGAATAAATGGTGAGAAAAATGGCAGTAATCCACTGCTAAATAGTGGTGACCTTCTTTGGCGTTTGATTAGGTTCGATTGTTGACCCGAGACACCTCCAGAAGAGGTCAGAGATAAGGCATACCGCTCACGGGGAGGAGCTACTGACAACAACACCCCAAAACCAAACATTTTGCTTTCGTCTTGGAGCTAACTCTAGCACCTAAATTTACACCTCTGCTGGTAAAAAACTGGTGGAGTTCATCCCCAGTACCCAAATCTCCTCGTCCACCAGATGCTTAACCTGACCAAGAGCTGCTGTGGAGTAACCTGCGATCATACCCTCCCTCCCTGTATTTTAAACGCCTGATCGTAGGTTAGTTGTGTAGTTTCCGAGGACACTCGCTTGATGCTGCGTGGCCATGGAGTCCTTCACGGCCGCGGAAACAGCAGCGGCAATCGTGTAGTGAGCGCAGGGAGATTTAACTGGACCATGCCCAGTACTGGAGTGGACTGGATATCTTGTACTATTGCAGCTGGCTCGGCCTCTTGCAGATCAAAGGCAGGCGGCAACGGGCGAAGACGCTTAGAACGGCATCTAGGGCCAGCATTAAGGTTCTTAGGCGGCATGATTCAGCGAAAAGAAATGAACTATACAACAATAGATGTTAGACATGTTAGATGACAGCGCTAACCGCATACAAAGTAAAATGAGCGTAGGAAAATACATGGACTTAAAAAAACAATAGATAAGCACCCTCAGAGTGGCCGGATTAAAGTAACTGCTAAACAGTTTCGGTATGTGAAAACAGACAAAAACGGCTGTTATCAGACCGAGACAGCGCCTTTGCTGTAAATTATGAGAAGTGATACAAGTAACAGTCACAGAAGCCCATTTTAATGAATGAATATAATATGCATTGACAGTAATACCGAGTACATTGGACACACCTATGGAAATAGGCGATCAAAATGGATTGTACACTCATGCGGTAAACTGCAAGCAAAAACAATAACCAAAGCCGGTATAGAACAAATACACACCTGTGTACTGTGTATACAATATAAAACAAATACGCACTTATGTACTGTGCATACCGTATAAAACAAAGGCACACTAATGTACTGTGCTGAAAGGTGGCCAAATGAAAAGCCAATCTCAAGACAAAGCCAACGGAAACAGCATTGTAAAGGTATGCGGCAAATTAATCCGCAAAAATAGATGAATCACAAGGCAACAAAACACGGCTTGGTGTAATATGGTGGGATAGTAGCAAGTTGAATTGAAGCGCGCATTTAGTATTCCGGTGTTCCGGCGTTCCGGCGTTCCGGCGTTCTTGGTTTCAGTACAAGCCCCACAAACCGTAAAATCTCACGTTAAGGCCCTAGGCTTAAAAAAACTTTATCAGCGGTTTCGGATGCGCTTTGGGGGGGGGGCCCCTCTCCCCCGGGGGGGGGTGGTCGGATGCTGCATATAAACGGAATAAAAATATTTTTCGGAACGAGATAAAAGGTCTTCATCATCATCATCTTTATTTATTTAAACACGGTAAAATACATCAGGCGTTAATAATGTAATATAAAAACTACAACTTATTACAAAAAACTACCCACACAGGGTAATCTTCAATAATTGTTAAAATCGTACTAAGTATTAGAAAAGTAAACAAATTAAAGCCTGTTTTACATGAATGCTGTGTCAGAATTAGTTAGCAATCGTCGGAAACTAGTCAGAGAAGTTGCTTGCCTAGCAGCTGAGGGTAGACTGTACCACTATAGCCAAAGCTATTTTTGTAATAGTTGGTACGTGGTAAGGGAATAGCAAGCTTACCATCAGAATCGCGCAGATTGTAAGAAGTATTCACATCACTCCTCTGAATGAATTTGGAAGACAAATAATTGGGTGCAAGGCCATTTAAGGACTTATAGACCATCTCAGCCTTTAGTTTTTGACGACGAGTTTCTAAATTGTTCCAGCCTAATTCTTGAAGTAGTTGGTTGGTGTCAGCATCATAAGTAGAATGAGCAAGGACGCGGACAGCTCGATTTTGAAGTCTCTGTAGTTTATCAGATAATGTTTTGGCACAGTTACCCAAACACACAATTTAGAAATGGTTCAGTAACCGATATCAAAATGGAACAAACTCAGTTTATTTAAATGAGGAGAATCCATTTGACCACGATACGTTGAATGATCAGGTCTGACAACAAACGGTCAAGTGTTTCAAAATGGTGTAATTAATGGTGAGAAGTGTGAAGTAGTCGGCAAATCATTTAATTCACCAAGAAATGGTTCAACCTACCGACCAATGGTTTAGCGTAGTGCCAACTGATTTAATGCAGACACAAATAGTGTAATACGAAGTCAAATCATTCGTGTAAACAGCAAATAGCTTAACTTAATGTTGAACTGTTCAGTCATAGAAGGAATAGTCCAGAGTAATTTGAAATGAATGAACTAAATTAAAACTGATTTAGCTTGGCATGAAACGAAACAGCCTACTTTACGCGCCGAACCGCAAAAAATACCACAGCAAAGTGAACAAGTCAAGACTGACATGGATCAGTCAATGTGGGGTCTGACGTAATACCATCATCATATTTGGCGCCAAATTAGCCATGTTAGCAGAGTGAATGACCGTGACACGGGTCACAGCGACGGGAGGGGACGGGGAAGACCGGAGGGAACGGAAGAGGATGGGCTTAAGCAATCCGCCTTAGGTAAAAAGATGGCGACTGGTACAATTCCCCATAATTTGTAGCGCACGGAAACGTAAACAGCGCTCAAAAAAATCGCACGGAAACGTTCCAAAACCTTGAAACGAATGAACTTCAGTAACCCCTTTTCATTGAATTTGTTTTGCCCCTTGTCATACCCATTTACGCTGTGGAATCCTTTTGCAGAAATAACTTGACTTTAAGCAACGGAATGTTAATGTCAGCAACTTTATTGTGACTTTGGGCTGCATTTGCTGCATCAAGACAGTTAAGCACTTCAATAGCATCATCACTGTGGTGTGCAGGATGTTCCAAAGAACTCCACTTGAACAAATGTCACATGACTTGTCACAAATTACTGCACATTCATCATAAAAAGACAATGTAGCTCTCAAAAGTTCTATTTTTGGTAACTATGTGACAAGATCTGCATTACAATCTGCATTTCTTGGCCACAATTTATCTCTGCTAGCTATTCAAACTCGACCAGGAAAGTTATATTGTCCTCATTGTGAAACCCCTACAGATGACCCAGTTTTGACTATGATTAACACAAAACTTGTCCTCATTGAATTCTGTTCAGATCTTATGGATTTGATGAATTTGTTTGAAAATATACATGTAGGTTCAAGTGAATATAGGTTAAAGGGGATGGTACGTTGTTATAATAGACATTTTACCTGCGCAGTTCTAACTCAAAGGAAATGGACCTACATTGATGATCTTTGTGCAGGCGTTAAAGAATTCTGTACATTAGCTGCTCTAAAAAGGCAGTTTACAAAAGGGTGGTTCTTTGCAATTTATGAAGATAGCCAAATGGTTTCAAAACCTCAATCCTGTGAAATAGTTAATAAAACAATGGAACCTGATATAGATTTCGCTGAGATACCCATTAAGAGAAGATGCTTTAAATCTAAGGTCAATTTTCAAACACCAGTTACATGTGACAACTATTATGAGGTGCTTGCTGAAGAAAGACATGTCATACACATGTATACTGATTCGAAAGCTGAAATAAAGCAGTCTAAGAAACAAACATCTCTTTAAAACAAAGGAGGTAAAGGAACGGAAAACTAAAAGTTAAAATCTAAGAAGAAAGAAAAAGGCAAAGTTAGACTCAAAAGTTGAAAGCAGTTGCAAGAGTACAGCAAAGAAACCCACAGGAGCTTCAAGTGCAACTACACTGTAAGCAATCTGCCTCAACTTTTAGTGTCCTTTTATACAAAATTGCGGCAACAGAAAAGAACAAGTCGTGGGACAGTCCAAGTACGCAATCCGCCTTGCCAGATATCCCTTTGAATAATGATAATAAACTGGATAATGTCTCAGTTATGATTACAAAAGCCAAAACTCTTTTCATAATGAGAAACAAATGAAAGAAGTAAAGTTAGCCTCTAGAGATAATTGCAAGACTGCAAGAGAGAATAAACTGACAGCTGCAAGTATGACTGAACAATCTGTCTTGACCAATAATGTGACACTAGAGTGCGATAGCAAATGACAAACTATTTAACAATGCTATGAAGCAATCTGTTTCATCAGACTTGCCTTTGGGTAATAATAAGAAATCAGATAACTTCTCAGTATTCCGTGACAAAAGCAACAATTCTTCTTGTTTTAATGGCACAAGGTGGTAAAGAATTTCATTCCCAACCATTTGCAATAAAGAATATGAGAACATTTCACAATAGTATAAGATATACTATTTATCATTGTAGCATTTGCCAAGAAGCTTGGCCTTTGAAAGCAAAACCGAAAAATTACTGATCCTCACTATACTTGATCACGCTGTACAATAGACAAAAGTACTCCAAAAACGTTGTCAACTGAAAATTTCATGATCCCATCATCAGTGCCCAAGGAATTGCAAGGTTTAACACAGTTTGAGGAAATGCTATAATTGGACGAGCTTTTCCTGTTATGCATGTATATACGAAACCAATAGGTGGTCAAAAGGCATACAAAGGTCATGTTATAACTTTGCCCCATGCAAGATGTGCAACAGCTTGCAGATGTTTTGCCACGATGTCCTAAAGACCTTCCTGTCATTGTATTTACTTGTCAGGCGTAAAAAAGTATCTGATGCTCTATACTGGCTAATAGGTGTAAACGAAGATGGAGAGCCTAACAATTTCCTATACAAAGATGTCAGAATCAGTAAACTCAACTTCCAGAAAATGGTGTTCTTTCAAATGTACCGAAAGTTAAATGTGAAGTGGAGAACAATGATGCAGCAAGTTCACATATTGAAGTTAATACTGGTCCAGTTGAATATGATGAGAATGAAAACGTTTACAATTCAGATAGTGAGATAGGTAGTTTATTCCTTCAAATGTTAGTACCAGAAAAGAAAAACACATTTTTGAAGATGCCTTCATTAAGAAACCACATTCTCAAAATTGGACTATTGGCAGTGAGCCTTTAAATGAATTCGATGTGCAGTCACGGCTTAGCATCATTGGCATTTCCAACTCTTTTTCCCGATGGAAAAGGTGATCCAGCTAATAGTGCAGTTGTTTCTGATATCTCAAATAATGAAACTCAATCATTTGCTGAAAAGCTCAAACATCTGATAAAGTTTGCAGAACAGAGAGATGGACAATGGGTTTACAGGTTTGCATCTCACCGTAGATTTGCATATTGGACTTACAATATCCTTTATAGAAAAAAAAAAATTAGGGCAAAGTAACCTTTTCCTGAAACAAAATCCATCAGAGGCAAATTTATCAATTGATGACTTAAAGTAAATGATTTTGTCTAACTTCTATGAATCACTTATATCCAAATTCATGCACTATTCTAAGAATATCTCTGACACTAATGCATACTGGAATCGGGCAAAAGATTATTTGAAAGCTGTAATAACACAAGTTGGGGCTCCCACCATATTTTAGACTTTGTCTTGTGCTGAATTTTATTGGCCAGAATTTCATGAACTCTTTAACAAGAGCGGCGAACAGACAGATTCTCAGCGGTGAAATAATGTCATAAATAACCCTCATTTACTTGACTGGTTTTTCACTGAAAGAACTGAAAAATTTGTGAAACATTGGCTCAAAAATACACTAGGTGCAACATGGCATTGGTTTAGGTATGAATTTGTTGTACAAAGAGGATCTATTCACTGCCATGGGGTGGCAAAACTTGAAAGTGACCCTGGTTTATGTGAGCTCTCTCAAACAGCACTTAAAGGTCTTATTGCAGATCAGTCAGCAAAGGATGGCAATATTGATATATCATGATAATACCAGAATATCATGATAATATCAGAATATTGATAGCGATATCATAATATCAAATGTTTGCCAGGATGTGTCTAGGTGTAGACGGGGTTGATATTTTTATATATCACGATAATATCAGAATATCATGATAATATCAAAACATCGCTAGCGATATCATAATATTAAATGGTTGCCTGAATTTGTCTAAGCGATTAAATGAGCATTTTTACCTTACACGAAATATTATTTAGCTTAAGAAGAATGTCTTTTTCTGGCTTGTCAAAAATATTATAATACTTGACTTTGACGTGGCGTTTACGCGAAAAAAGTTGTCATTTTCTGAAGTGCTTTATGCTATTATTTGAGACCTTATTTTTAAATGGTTTTGTTTAGTCACGTGTTACCACTTCTTGCACGCCGCTCGATTAAAGAGGGAGGTTTATTCGAGTGTGTTAACTTTTTGCACATATTTGTGATGATTATGCTTCTATTTTTATTATGTTAACACACATTTGTAAACACATTTCTCGCGCCACACGCTTAAAGAAGGTAGGTTATGCATCACACGCTTAAAGAACGAGGATTATGCACCAGTCGCTTAAAGAACGAGGCAGCACATATTTGTCATGATTAAGGCTGGATGAAAGATATATCAACAATCATTTGATAATATCAAAATAATATCATGATGATATCAATATCATATAATATCATATATCAACCGCCATTTGATAGTATCAAAATCATATGATAATATCATGATAATATCAAAATGTCACCTTAAGCTGGCATACAAAAGATGTATTAACAATCATTTGATAACACCAAAATAATATAATGATAATATCAAAATCTCAAAATCTCAAAATATCATGATAATATCAAAATATTACCGCAAGCTGGCATACCAAAGCTAAATTAACAATCAATTGATAATATAAAAATATAATACATATATGTTATTTACCGGGCGGGAGGTCTGACGGCCGAGGGCCGTACTCAAAACCAAGGGCACAGTTAAATAACATGTTTATTTTTGTTCCCGCAGTAAATTGGTTTTACAGAGTACTAATGGGTTTGTCTACGCAACTCTTGTCATTGAATCGGCCTGCGACGGCGCCGTCTACTAACGATTTGTAAAAAATAGTGGCAACGAGCGAATAATTCAGATAGTAGGCAAAGAAAGATGTATTAAAGAACATATAGTTTACGAACTACTTTATGTTAGTTGCATTTGTTTAACCAGTTAAGGTTTCCAAAACAGTTTTCCGGTGTGAAATTTCGTGTGAAGTTTGAAGTTTTACTACAAAAACAATAGTGAGTTTAAGCATGGCGTTTACGGCAGACGGCAAATGGCAAAGATGACCTCTGAATTGTGTTCTTTTCTTCTAATCCTTAATTAAATCACATAGAAATAGAAAAATGTCTCCTACTATTCACCACAAATACAAATATTTTCACTCTTCTGTTCAAAGAGCAAAGACAAACAGCAAAAGTTTCATTTTTGCCGTTCGCCGTTCGACGTAACTTCAAGCTTAATCTCTCTAATGTCTGTCAGGCGTCACTTTTAAAATTACTTGAAATCAGACTTTTCTACCGTAAATTGAATAGCAGAAAGCGAGGAAATTCGTTAAGTGTATACTACAGAAATTCTCCTAAATACAGCAACGATCAGAAACGTAAATTTGACTGAAATTGACTCAAATTCTACGGCGAGGGAAACACCGGATTAAACGCCATTATAGCGACAAGCTAAAAACAACCAAGCAAACTCTCACAACTTCAAAACACTCAACTGAATTTACTTGCAGTGACTCTCCTTGCCATTTTAAAGAGAACAGATAAACTCTTGCGGTGACTAATCGTTGATGGATGTGTAAAAAAGGCGATTACCGCTAACTTTTAGGAGCGAAATTTAAGCAGCAGGGCCGGCAGCGGGAAAAATCCGGCCCGTGGGCCGTATCGTAAAAAGCTGGACCGGTCACGTGTGTAAGATTAGCCAATCAAATTGGAGGATTTAAGCATCCGGCCCGCTCAGATGCTTGAGAAAAAAATGATAATATTAAAATCCCAAAATCTCAAAATATCATGATAATATCAAAATATCACCATAAGCTAGCATACAAAAAATATATCAACAATCATTTGATAACATCAAAATAATATCATGATAATATCAAAATCTAACCGTAAGCTGGCATGCGAAAGATATATCAACAATCATTTGATAATATCAAAATGATATCACGACAATATCAAAATCTCAAAATCTCAGAAACTCAGAGTAAATTTGATATTTTGATATTCTGCAATCCCACACCTTAGTGAAAGGAGTTCACATTCCTTAACCCAATCCAAACACTTTTGGTAACATTCGGAGCCCGGTGCCAAGTTTCCTTTCGGCGCTGGTAAATGCTCCAATTCAGCAATTGTAGATTGAGAAAGTTGATATTTCCGAAAAGGTGGCGGTGATCGCTGTCGACGTTAGTCTTGGCTGGATTTGTTGGTATGTACTTGGTGTATCTCTTATCATAGTGTATTTAGAACGAAGCATAGTATATTTATCCCTATTATAGTGTATTAGGTACACTATAA
>CM042754.1:21126029-21139538 GCA_022496165.2 Catalaphyllia jardinei | reverse complement strand
AATAAGATCATTAAAATCAGATTTAGTTAAATCAAGCTGATAGTTTGTATCCAAAGTTATAATAACTCGGAAAGTTGGATCATCAAAAGTTAGTGTAATAGGATAGTCTTCATTTCCATCCCCATCCACTATTTTTGTCTGGGATTTGATATAATTATCTATATCTCTATATGTCCAAACGCCTTGAGTAAAATCAATATCAGTCCAAGTATTACCATTATCTTTACTATATGATATTATCTGATTATTGTATCCCGAATTGACATTTGTCCATGAAAAAAACATTGAGATAATTCTGTTAAAACCAATATAGTAGGATGCGCCAGAATCTAGAATTATTGTCGGGTTAAACCTTGTAGTAAAATCACCTGGTCGATTTCCTGGTTCATTTCTTACAGCAAAACTACTTAGCGTTATTTCTCTCTCCATTTATACTAAATACTGTAATTAAATTTTAATATATTTTTTAATTAATTTTCCATATTGGCTTTTATTCATATGTCCGGCATGGTAGAGTGCATCAAGTATACTTACTCCCATGTTTCTCATATCTAGGCTTGTATTACCAGCTCCCATTTCTGCAATAATTAGTGTCAACTTATCTAGCATTTCTTTTGGATTATGGAAGAAATAGGCTCCTCCTCCCTTTTTAGTAGGCCCTCCTGGGGCCCCATAACCTTTATATGTTTTACTTTTGAATTTATATGCTTTAATATATTCATCAAGCTCCCCGCGTAATTTGTCAGATCTCTTATGAGTAATATCTCTCTGTTGTGCGCTTATTTCCCCTTTATTAAATTTTTTTGTTGCTTGTGATTTAAGAGCAATTACTTGTCTTCTCCGAGTCTCTGCGAGTCTCTTCTTTTACAACCTTATTTAAATAATTTCTGCTCTTTGTACTTGTCATATCTGGTTGAGATAATCTCGCATTTACATCACTATAATTCGGTAAATCTAATTCGTCTAAAATCTTATCAGCTTCTTAATCTCCCCTTATTTCTTCATCGTCTTCCTCTTCCTCTCTCTCTTCCTCAGGAGCCCCTTCAATTGATAAAGGTTCTTCATATGCAGGAGGCAGTTCATATTCAAGAGGGGGATCATTAGGAATTTGCCAAAGATCCATTTCATATTTTGGTGGTTCTCCGGGCATCTTCATTATTTGTTTTTCAGCTTGTTTTTCCACTCCAGGCGCTACATAATCTTCTAGATTTAGCAATCCCTCCACATCCATATCCTCATAGGGATCTACTTCTGGCGCATAATCAATACCTCCCTCTCTATTCGCTCTGGGTACCTGAAATCTCACTCTCTTCCGAGGTTTAGTCTGTTCAGCTATTTGATCAAGCTTATCTAACCTAAAAGTCTTTGCAATCCTTTGATCCGTGCTTTTACTCTTTATCCTCTCTTCTGTTATTTCATCGAAGAGACCTCTCTTTGCCCTTCCTGTATTTGTCCTTTTAGCAGCTAATTCTTTCCATTTTGATAGACTCATATAAAAACATAATTTATATTTTTCTAAATCATACAATATAATGTTATATTAGAGTATTCCACGAATTGAAAAAGAATATATACATATAATTTATAGATGAAAATTCCAAACTATGACTCAGCATCCAAAGCAGGGAGCAAATTTAGGAGACTCAAACCTTTTATGCCAAGGGACACTTTCCGAATGCTAATCTGTGGACCAAGTGGTTGTGGTAAAACAAATACCCTTATGCATATGCTATACAACCTTCTCTACTTTGATAAAATTTATCTCTTCTCTAAAAACCTTCAGCAGTGGAAGTATAAGCAATTATTAGATACTTTCCAATCTATTTCAGAAGAGGTAGGTTATAATGTTATTGAGGCTAGTAATGATGAAATAATACCCTTAGCAGAATTGGATGGTGATAACCAAAAAATAGTTATTTTTGATGACTACATTTGTGAAAAAAATCAGAAGCCTCTTGTTGAATACTTTATTGGTGGTCGTCATAAAGGTTGTAGTGTTATCTATCTCTCTCAGTCTTATTATCTAACTCCAAAAGATATTCGTCTTAATTGCTCTCACTTCTGTATCTTTGACTCTCCCTCTGCAGCAGAAACCTCTAGAATGTGTAAAGAAGTTAATGTCCCTAAGGGTAAATTCCTTAAGGCTACTTCTGAACCTTACAGTTTTGCCTATATAGATAAGTCTAATAAGAGTATTAGAAAGAATTTCAATGAAAATATCTAAAAAATTTTTTATATTTAATGTATATATGTCTGATTACAAAGATTTTCTCCTAAATGCAAGCTTAGAGAGTACTGACTCAGAAGATAGTGACTACTCACGCCCTCTATCTTAACAATCTTCTTCACAATCTTCTCCTTCTGAATCTCAATCTTATGATTGGGAATCTTCTCAATCTCAATCTTCCCAATATTCTTAGGAATCCTCTGGAGATGATTCGCAATCTACTCTCTCTCCTGATGATTCACAATCTACTGATGATTCTCAAAGCTAGTTAATTTAAAAATTAAAGATCTATTACTATATATATGGGATATAGTAATGGATTATTAGAACAAAATAAGGGGGAAGGAGGAAAGGGAGAAAGAGGAGAGAGAGGTCTTCCTGGAATTAGTTTCCGTCTTACAGATGATGGTAATTTTGATATTGATGAGAAGAGATTAACAGATGTAGGAGCACCAGTCCATGATAGAGATGCAGCAAACAAAAAGTATACTGATGATAATTTAGACCTTAAATTAGATAAGGATTTCGAGAGTGATTTAGACTTAAAGACCCATAAAATAGTCAATTTAGCCCATCCAACAGATGATGGTGATGCTGTAAATTTTGGAGAGTTAAAAAATCATAATCAATTTACTGGCAATAATTTTCATTTACAACCTGGTTTCAGAATTTTTAAAAACTTCAGTGACAAGAGTGAGTTAACTACACAATCACCACCAAATACATCTTCCTCTCATTTCTTCAAAAATCATAAGAGTCATTATGACGCTATCATCATTGATAAAGAAGGTTTTGATAATGGTTTTGGTGGAGAGGCTTGGTCTAGTATAAAGATGACTAATGATAGATTAGAGAGTGGTATTTATACTGCACTCTTTGAAATCTTCTCTATTGGTGAAGATGGTAGTTTCCGGACAAATGATACCATAATTTTTAATGTCCACGGCGACAGTCATTATAGGATAAGTACTTTTAACAGCAATAAAATAGATGGTAGATATACTAAATCAATTATTAGATTCACTAGTGATGGCCAGGCTGGTGAGATTACTTTTAAAATAATATATTATGGTACTGAATATGATAAAAACATTAAATTTCTCTTCTATTCTAGAGTAATAAAAGGCAGTGAAAGTACTAGTTTCAACCACAATATTTTCAATATTAGTGATGTTAATGATAACCATGAGATCCTCTACTTTGAAAATATCAATATGAATGAGAATAGGATAGAGGGTTTAGCCAATCCGGTGGGTGATCATGATGCAGTGAATAAAAAATATTTGGAGAGTGAGAGTGATAAATTATTGCCTCTCTCTGGTGGGACAATGAATGGTGAAGTTGATATGAATGGCAAAAGAATAAAAAATCTGCCATTACCAAATGGCGCTGCTCAACCCTTACCTTTGGGTTTTGGTGATGGTAGATATTTACGTAAATCAGGTGGAATAATGACTGGTAATTTAAATATGAATAATAATATTCTTTATGGTCTACCAACCCCCCAAGGGGATTTAAATGCAACAAATAAAAAATATGTTGATGATGAAATAGCTAAAATCCCATCAGTAGACACTTTAAGTCTACTAAAGTTAGATGGTAGTAGGCCTATGACAGGTGATCTCCAAATGGATACACACTATATTCTTCAAATAAAAAACGTAGATGATCACATAGATACTGACTCATTAGCTGTTAAGAAAAAAGATTTATATAGCGAAGTAAATAAAGAATATCTTAATGAAAATTTTATTAAGTTAAAAAGCAATGATGATGGAACTGAGGCTTTTGATCTAAAGCAGAGAAAAATACAGAACACAGCACCATATTCTGATAATTTATTCTCTGATAATGATCTTGTCTCTAAAGCATATGTTGATAAAAAATAACAAATGTTGATACATCAGATGTGCTCCAATTAGATGGTTCGAGAGCGATGAGTGGTAATTTAAATATGGGTGATCATACTATTACTGGAATTAGAAGTTCTTCTGTTGATAATGCTGCTCTAACAGTTGGAGGTGCAAAAGCAGCTTATTTTCCATTATCAGGTGATCGTGCAATGCAAGGTAATCTAAATATGGGTGGATTCCTTATTGATGGTTTAAAAACTATTTTTGAAGATGATGGAGTTAATCCAAATTATGATCAAATCAAACATCAAGCAATTAATTTTGAATTTTTTAAAACAAATCGTGACTATCTCGTCCGATTAATAGCAAGGACTGAAGATGACCTATTACCAAAAGATGGTAGTGAGAAGATGGAAGGTAATTTAGACATGAATAGTAAGAGTATTATTGGGCTCAAAGATCCATTAGCAATTAATAGCAATTATGCGGCATCAGTTAATTTCGTCAATAAGACTATTAATGATAGTAATAGTATCATTTCAGGTATCATTGACACAAAAATAAAAGAGTCAGAAGAGAGAGCAATTGAGTCTATTGACAAAGAAAACGTCTTTAAAAAAGTAATGGATGATGACCTTTTCAAAGAGGATGATGATGATATTCATAAAATTGGGCCCATAAATAGAGACTATCACCGTATAAATCAAAAAACATACCATTTTCAAATTGATTATGACTCAAGTCTCCGTTATTATAGTACTCGGCTAAGTATTGATGTAGTTTATTTACCGGTCGGCACTTATACTATAGTTTATGAAATGTATATTAGTGATGGACTCTCTGTTGATGAAATTAATGCATCTAGTGGCACTCTCTCTGTCAGTAAAATTAATAGCAAAATAGTAAATAATAACACTAGAAGTGTGATACATTTTAATAAGGGAATTATCAATCCTAGTTTTGATGATTTAGATATTGATATTCGTCTTAAAGGTAGGTCAGACCCTAAAACAGATATTTATGTGGTAGTCTATGGTGTTAGAGGTTATCAGAATGATGTTTCGATTCATCTCTGGGACCGATTGTATTACTTTGATAATGATGTGGTCATTTTTGAAGCTCCTATTGACATGAATAATAAACAAATTAAAAACCTTCCAGAAGGAAATGAAGATAGTGATGCTATCAATCTTAAACAGTTAAATGATTTTAAAAAATCTTTCCTAACTTCAGTCTCTAATTTGCAGAGTTCTATAGGGACAGTCCATTCTGATCTACAAACGCAATTAGGCAAAAATGGTAATTTAATTAAAGCTATATATAGAAATTTAATAAGAAGTGATTCAAAATTACTGTTAATAAAAGCGCTTTATTTCCCTGATTCTATTGAAGGTAGAACTGAAAATAATTATTCATATCAGACAAATGATGATAACAGCGGTGATGTCACGTTTTATTTAACCTTCATACATAAAGCTAGTACAAGTGATAGCATGATAATAACTTTACATTGGGCCGCTGGTGGTAATTTTCCTATCAATATTTTTATTAGTAAAGATAGAGTAGTAGTTTCCAGAAATGCCTTAATTAATGAGCCAAGTTTAAGAAGTATTAATATTCCCGATAACGCCAAAGGAAAACAATTCTATTTTTGGTTATTTATTAGAGATGATAATATAAAATTTATTTTCAGTGGTCTCTCTAAACAGATCACTGTAACTCATCCTCGATTTCCAAATCATGAATTTAGTATAATCTGTGTCAGATTCTCCTTTCACTATAGAGAGAGGTTTAATAACCAAAAATATCTATAATTTGAATAGTGATGCTTATGGAGATATCAAAGAATATGAAAAGAGTCAAGGAACAATTGTTTAAAAAATTTAATGTCTTATTCAATATATGGGTTTCAGTAATGGAGATCGAAAACTAGAGGCAAAAGCAGTTAAAGGCGAAAAGGGAGATAGAGGTATTGGTTTCTCTTTGACAGCCGACCAGCATTACCATATTAAAAATCGGAGGTTAACTAATGTATCCGCTCCAGTAGATAACAGTGACGCGACCACTAAAAAATTCGTCACGGATTTATTAAAAAATAAAGCCGGAACTACATATGTAAACAATGAGTTAGCTAAAAAAGCCAATAAGACAGACGTTCAGACAGCCTTAGGAGATAAGTTAGAAGCAAGCGATCTGAACATTATAAATGACACTTTGACTGTGTATCAAAACAATAAAGCCGAAAAGAGTTATGTAGACAACCAATTAGCAGGTAAAGTTAACTTAACAGATTTTAACACAGCTATAAATCTGAAAGGAAATGCTTCAGACATAACAACCCTATCTAATACAATAGATTCACTCGAGAGAAACAAAACAGACAGTGCAGATTTTAACGCTCTAATTGCTAATATAAATGACTATATTACCTTTCCGAAACCAAAAATCGCGATCCATGCCGAAGAAAATGGACCTCTCTCTCTCGATGCTTTTGAATGGTCTTTCGGAAATGGAGCAAGTGGTCAAAACTATGGCTTTCCAATTCCTATTTCTTCTAGAATTTTATATGGTGCTTTGTCATCTACTTTAAACAATAACGCTCCTGAATTAATTGTAGTAGCAGTAATTGTAAATGGTAATGAAGTAGGAAACGAATATTATATTACAAAACCTTCTGGACATTTCTCAACTACAACCGCTTTTAATACACCTATTGAATTAAGTCCAGGCAATAGAGTTAATTTTAGAAGTAAAACTAACAGCAATGTCACACATACTATAATAAGTCTAATTATAGAGCTTGACTTATAGGAAATACGTCACAAAAGGCGCATTCCTAAGATCCCTAGAAACGGGCTATGTTGTGAAAAAATAAAATAAAATTTTTTTCACAACATAGCCCGTTTCTAGGGATCTTAGGAATGCATTGTTCATAATCAATTCAACAGCTCTTCACATTTATAAATAATTTTCCTGTAATTATTTATAAATATGACTAGAAAAATTTGCGATTTAAATCATATTTCACCAGACTTGAATAGCGATCAAATCAATGAATTGATGGGTTATTACAAAACAATTCATCGAAAATGGTTTTTATATAAGAAAGCTCATAGGTATTACAGAAATATTAAATATGCAGCAAGATTGTTTTCAGGTGCCATTGCCGGAGGCGGTATTGCATCAGCTATTGTCTCAGGATCTATTTTGACTATTATTTCTCTTGGTGGTTCTATGCTAATTGAATGTTTGCTTGACTACAAGAACGTTAATGAAAACATGGATAACTGCAAGTATGCTTTTCAGAGTTATGCTCATATGCTCATTAGAATTAAGAGTGCTTTGAGAAGGGGTAGTTTTAATAATTCAGATCTTATTAGTGATATTGCTAATTTAGATAACTTCTTTGTTGATATTTGCCCTCATGTTGGTAAGTATGAAAAATATTATTGGAAAAAGTATTGTGAATAAAAATTTGATTATCTTTTTTAAATTATATGGGAAGAGGAAACAAGTATTATTCAAAAAATAAAGAAAGACTAAGACAAATGGATGGAATAAAGCGTAATAAGTATCCTGGAAGAAAAAGAAGTGAGAGTGAATTATTAAGAAAATCTAAAATAGATAGTGAATATCCTGAAAAAGATACTGAATTAGACATAAAAAGAAAAATTATTATAGATTTATTAAATTCTCAAGAAAAGATTGGGTCAATAAATAAATTAAAAGATATTGAATCTGTTAAATATTTTCTTACAGATGATGAATTTATTCAATTTCAAAATGGCAGAAGAGAATTTGGTCATACAAAATTTTATTGTTAAATAAGAAGTGTATCAATTTTTTAACAAAAATTGCTTTAAATTTGCCTAGATTTTTGTAGCAGCCGCCCCTCATATTTTTTACCCCTTAAAGAAATTGGCACCCATATTGCCATTTATATTACATGGCTTTTTCCTAGATGTCCTGGCACCCCCCAATACCTATACTACTGACTTCGTTGGTCTTGGCTAAATTGAGCACAAAAATAGCTTGATGTTAATGGGACCCAAAAGTTGCAGGATTTACTATCGGGTCAGGGACGAGCCATATGTAAAGCTAAATGGCATTTCGTCACTGTGGTCACGTGGAATTTTCTTGACTAAATTATCACAATTATACATCAAACGAAATTAGCCGGGCACGCGAGAGGAGCAAAGTACTGAAGAGTAAAAGATCATACACACTCACATCCGAGAACGTAGGTAAGTTCGGTTTTCTTATTTCAAGTCATATAGGTTTTGTTGCTTTATCTTTACCTTTAAAAAAGACATTTATGCGATAACACCAATTTAATTGTGATTTCAGTCGACCACTCTTTCCACGCTATCCCAAGTAACAAAGATCGGTCCATTCCTCTCTTTGGTAAAATAGTATGGCATGCTTGTTAAAAAGGGACAAAACAACAATTAAGATCATAAATTTACATGACAAGATAGTGATATATACATGTAGATTCGTATATACACATCAAGATTCGTATATATACATCAAGATTCGGATACATTCATCAAGATTCCTATGTATACATCAAGATTCGTATATATACATCAAGATTCGTATATATGCGTCAAGATTCGTATATATACATCAAGATTCGTATATATACATCAAGATTCGTATATATACAGCAAGATTGGTATGTATCATCAAGTTCGTATATATACATTAAGATTCGTGCAGTTCGGACATAAAGGAAAGCATGACCGCTGGATTGATTATCGTGTTTTCAAACGGCGACCGAACAATGGCGAGGCAGCAAATGAGGAAGCCATCTCCTCCTTGCTTCGCCATGTTTACAGAGCCATGACAGAAGAAATGACTCCAGCTAGCATTGTTGAAGAAGAGTTGTGGAGAGTTTTTTTTCGTGTTGGTGCAGCCTCCTTTGTGCAATCCATGAGTGAGTTATGGAAGCACTCCATGGTGGCTAGATTGCAGAATACCCGGCCCAACCAGTCGCCCTCCACTCTACTGCTACCGTGGTTTGCGGTCCGCAGTCGGTTAGCAAGGTAATATTTATGTGCTAAGTGTTAAACTGAAGTACTACTGCGGTCTGCAGTCTCGTAGTCGATGAATAAGCATTAATTAAATCCTTTACTACAAGTTGAATTTAGAGCGATTTTCGAACCATTTTAATACATTCTCTTAAATGGCTCAATACGTAACACAATACTGTCACGTATGTAAATCACAAACAACGTCTGGGCTGCCTGTGATCGATCCAGCGGTCATGCTTTCCTTTATGTCCGACCTGCGCGAATCTTAATGTATATATACGAATCTTGATGTATATATACGAATCTTGATGTATATATACGAATCTTGATGTATATATACGAATCCTGATGTATATATACGAATCTTGATGTATATATCATTGTCTTATCATGTAAATTTATGGTCTTGTTGTTTTGTCCCTTTTTAACAAGCATAAGTATGTGTACCAGCGATAATTAAAAAACAATGCAGTATTAAATAATGAGTCTACATCAACCCTTTTAGACTTTTTCAAATTCTTTGTAGGGTTACATAATAAGGTGTTAATGCTGTGGGTAGAATATTTTTAATGTCAAAGATATCGCGGTCAACGTGTTCATGATCGGTTTTGGGTAAAAAATTGACCATATTTTGACTCATTTTTTCGACCAAAATAGTTATAAAAGCATCAAACCTTTCCCGCTTAAAACAATGGTATAATATTATGTAATTAAATTGCAGTGACACCATTTCGATTTCAAATGCCTCGGTGGTTTAGTAACAAATGTATTTTAAATATCAGTAAAGCCTTGAAGGGAGCAGTTGGACCGAAGGATTTTATGGTAAAAATGAGTTTGAAAATCACCGATGCGGGATTGTTTCAAAAGTTTATTTACCTAGTATTTAATGAAGATTTTATCGCTTAATAAATACAAGCAAAAATATCTGTAAAGTTTAAAACGAACACGAGATTTCAGGTATCAGAAACGTGCTATATGTCAGTGCAGGAAAACAACTGAGAATTACAAGGAGTGTCATAGCATAATGGTGGGTCGTTTGAGTAAGTACTAGATTCCAATCCATATAAACTTTTAATTTCTACAATAGCTCTCAATGTTAAATCACTTACCTTGCGATAAAGTGCCTTCGATATAATAGTGTTACAACAGGGAAGGTAGATAATCAAGCCACACGGAAGTGGCCACATACCTCATCGATCAGCTGCAAGCTAACATTCACGGACAAATTGAGCCACAAGAAGGACAAACCTCTGAGGCACTTTTTTTTATTTCTATCCGGCAGGTAGTTTCAATCTCCTAAAAACCAATTCGTAACCTTGGCTTAAAGGTGTAATTATTTCTTTGAACGAAGGGTTACTGCATTTTTCTATAAAGTTTTCCTTCCGGCGCCATTGCCTGATTTCATACCGTGAAGGCCTAGGTACGAGTCTGTAAATTATGGGATTAACAACTATTGATCCACATAGTCATAAAGCACAGACCAAGTTTTACAAATCCCCAAGTTTGGTGTAAATAGACCCAATGGTAAGCAAGATACAGCCATTCGGTTGAAAATGTCAAAATTTAACAAATAAAGAAGCCTCGGCTGTGCTCTGTTCTGTTGTAAAGCACGAAGCAAGAATAACGAATTTTAAAATCTGAACATATTATGCAATCGTCCATTATTAGAAGATATTCCCGCATGACTTGCCAAAACTGACGAAGAATTTGAATTTTTAATAGCGGATAGAATGTTGTGGTTCTCAATGAGCTTAAACTAATTGACTTCCGTTGGTCTTGGCTAATTTGAGCATTCAAAATCACTGCCATCGCGTAGACACAAAAAACCTGATCTAACTGATCTAAATCAGCAGGCCCGTAAGAGGGGGGCTCGAACCCCCTTTGGAGGTCAATAATGGAGGACTGAAAACACAAACTGTTGATTTTCATCTTTTGAAGAGTAGTGGAGGAATGGAAAACAAACTTTGAGTGTTGCAGCTTTTAAATTACCCGGCAAGAAAACGCCAAACGTATCGGGAAAGTATTAAATTGTTAGCACAATGAGAAGGCTGAACAATTCATGAGATGTACTGTGGGCGAGAGTAGGCTCTCCTCACTGGTTCTCATGCATATCATATATTATATGCCTGTTGATCTGGACGAAATTGTCAATCTATTTCAAGGCTTCAAGGCCAATTTTTCAGACTAAATTATCAAGCAATTTCCTGTTGTGTTTTGAGATCTTTTGTAGCCGGGCACACAAGAGGAGTAAAGTACTGAAGAGTAAAGGAACACACACACTGACATCCGAGAACGTATTTAAGTTCGTTTGTCGTATTTCAAGTCATATAGGTTGTTGCTATTCATTTTTAACAACAATTTCTGCGGTATTTAGAGTCGTTGCAAACTTCGCTTGCATTGGTCTGTGTTGCATAACACCAATTTAATTGTGATTTCAGTCGACCGCTCTTTCCACGTTATCTCAAGGAAATAAATCCATAAACCAGTAACAAAGTTTGGTCCATTCCCCTCGTTGGTAAAGAGATGGGCGGCCGTCACCTATGGGCGGCCATCACCACCAAAAATACAAGAAATGGTTTAGTGATGGTTTGCGAAATGGAATAAATGATCGAGAAATGATACTATCTAAATGCAGATAGTTAGGCGTTCTTGTGTTAAACGGTCTACTGTGTTTTGCACAATTTAGAAATGGTTCAGTAACCGATATCAAAATGGAACAAACTCAGTGTATTTAAATGAGGAGAATCCATCTGACCATGATACGTAGAATAATCAGGTCTGACAACAAACGGTCAAGTGTTTCAAAATGCTGTAATTAATGGTGTGACCTGTGAAGTAATCGGGACGGGGAGACGGGAGAAGACGGGCTTGAACAATCTGCCTTAAGTAAAAAGATGGTGACAGGTACATTTCCCCATAATTGGTAGCGCACGGAAACTTAAACAGCGCTCAAAGAATCGCACGGAAACGTTTCAAAACCTTGAAACCAGTGAAATTCAGTAACCCCTTTTCATTGAATTTGACTTTAAGCAACGGAATGTTAATGTGAGCAACTTTATTGTTACTTTGGGCTGCATTTGCTGCTGCGTCAAAACAGTTAAGCACTTCAATAGCATCATCACTGTGGTCTGCAGGATGTTCCAAAGCTCCACTTAAACAACTCCTGGAGACTGGAGTGATTCAATACTTCACCATGTCATTTAGGCCATTCAAAGATACTATTTTCCTTTCAGTGTCTGGCAATGAAGAAATATTTCTCAAGTGCTTTGTTCTATCAAGATGTGACTGTGTGCTTGTTAACCATCTCTGCAAGTTTTTTGTAAGACCTGTCATGACAATGTGGCTCTCAAAAGCTCTATTTTTGTTAACTGTGTGACAAGATCTGCATTACAAAAATGTGAATTGGATCACAATTCTTGGCCACAATTTATCTCTGCTATTCAAACTCAACCAGGAAAGTTGAATTGTCCTAATTGTGAAACCCTTACAGATGACCCAGTTTTGACCTATGATTCACAGGCAGAACTTGTCCTCATTGAATTCTGTCCAGATCTTATGGATTTGATCAATTTTTTTGAAAATACACATGTAGGCTCAAGTGAATATAAGTTAAAGGGGATGGCGCGTTGTTATAATAGACATTTTACCGGTGCAGTTCTTACTCAAGGTAAATGGACCTACACTGGTGATCTTTATGCAGGTGTTAAAGAATTCTGTACTTTAGCTGCTCTAAAAAGGCAGTTTGTAAAAGGGTGGTTTTTTGCAATTTATGAAGATAGCAACATTGTTTCCAAACCTTAATCCTGTGAAATATTTAATAAACAAATGGAACCTGGTATAGATTTCACTGAGATACTCATTAAGAGACGATGCTTTAAATCTAAGGTCAATTTTCAAACACCAGTTACATGTGACAACTATTTTGAGGTGCTTGCTGAAGAAAGTCATGTCATACATATGTATACTGATTCGAAAGCTGAAATAAAGCAGTCTAAGCAACAAAATCTCTTTAAAGCAAAGGAGGCAAAGATACAAAAAACTAAAAGTTAAAATCTTAGAACAAAGAAGAAGGCAACGTGAGACTCAACAGTTGAAAGTAATTGCAAGAGTACAATAAAGACACCCAGAAGAGCTTCAAGTGCAACTAAGCAATCTGCCTCAACTTTTAGTGTCCTTTTATACAAAATTGCGGCAACAGAAAAGAACAAGTCGTGGGACATTCCAAGTACGCAATCCGCCTTACCAAACATCCCTTTGAATAATGATAATAAAGTAGATAATTTCTCAGTTATGATTACAAAAGCCAAAACTCTTCTCATAATTATGAGCAAGTGAAAAAAGTCAAGTTAGCATCTAGAGATAATTACAAGACTGCAAGAGAGAATATACTGAC
>CM042754.1:21116029-21121029 GCA_022496165.2 Catalaphyllia jardinei | reverse complement strand
TTCACTCGTGCCTGAACCAGAAAGTGCACATCGGGCACCTTCATTCGTGTCTGACACGGAGGGCGCCGCGCGCGCTGCGGGAGTCATCAGCACCTCACCCTTTCAGGACATACCGGCGCAGTATATCAAGGAGATACAAAATGGCGAGTTTTTTGAATTATCCAAGCTTTTTCCTAAAAACTTGTCGCTGTACGACGAAGGGGATAACCTAGTCTTGTCCTTGGAAAACTCTGTTCTTAAAGTCTCGAGGAAATCCAAGCCGACAGCTTCCACTTCCATTACAAACATTCAACAGTGGACAACGGCATTTACTGCCTATATGAGTGTGCTGATTCACAAGTTTCCAACCCGATCACAGGAACTTTTGCAGTATGCTAGTCTCACTAGATATTCAGCCCGTGTTCATAGAGGGTTAGGCTGGGCTATATATGTTTTTAAGTTTCGCCAAAAAGCCAGTCGGTATTAATAAGTCTCTCGATTGGTCACTTGTTGATAATCAGCTATGGTTGACCATGTTTATCGTGTCACCAGCGGAGCTCAATGAAGAGTACCCACTTTTTTCAAATGGACCCCAGCGCAGTGTCTCTCGAAAAGGGGGCGACAACAGAGGCACATGCAATCCTTACAACAGATATGGTACATGTTCCAGAGACCCCTGCTATTTCAGACATGTATGTAACAAATGTAGCGGGTCCCACCCAGGGCGTGACTGCTCCGCCACACAGCAGTCCGAGCAGCGGGAACGGGCAAGGACTAGCAATAGCGACCATGGAAGCTCAAAGTCCAGCCCCTCTAATCGAAAGTAAGAACACGTTTCCCCCGCTTCCGACCCCTATTAATGTACAAAGACTGTGGGACACATTAACCAATCACCCCGATCAGGAATTTGTTTCCCGCTTATGTAATAATCTCAGGTATGGGGCGGACGTAGGTTTTACTGGGAGGCGAGTCTCCAGATTTTCTAAGAATCTGTCTTCCGCAGTTCCCCAACCTAGTATTGTTACCGAAACCCTTGACAGGGAGGTGGCCTTGGGGCGAGTTGCAGGCTCTTTTTCTAGGCCCCCATTACCTAATTTCCAGGTGTCGCCCATTGGCTTGGTTCCCAAGAAGCACACCGCTAACTTTAGGACCATTTTTCATTTGTCTTTCCCAAAATCGGGCGAGACAAGTATCAACTCATCCATCTCCAAAGAGGATTTCAGCCTTCAGTACATTACAATCGATAACGCAATTCAAGGGATCTTACGTTTTGGCCTGGGGTGTTTCCTCGCAAAAACGGACATTGAGTCTGCTTTCGACTTGTCCCCCTTAGACCATTAGATTGCAAGCTTTTTGGGATGTACTGGGAGTGCGGCTACTACGACGATAAGCTTCTCCCCTTTGGGTTAAAGAGTGCCCCCTTTCTATTCAACTTGTTATCCGATGCAATGGAGTGGATCCTCCTCAACAAATGCCTTATTTCCTTTTTCTGTCATATCCTCGACGACTTTTTGATCATCGAACAAGCTGCCTTTGCACCCCCTCTCCATCTGCCATGCCAAAAGAGCTTGTCTAGCATTCTCCTGACCTTTAGGAATCTAGGTGTTCCCGTAGCACCTAACAAAACGAAGGGCCCATGTCCCACTCTTGAGTTTATGGAAATTATCTTAGACACAGTCAGAATGGAAGCCAGGTTTCCGGCGGATAAGGTCAAATGGATCCAAGCCTCTCTTACCCTTTTTCAAACGAAAAAGTCTTGCACCCTCAAGGAATTGCAATCCCTTATCGGGACTCTGAACTTTGCATGCAAAGTTATCCCCCCCGGGAGACCCTTTTTGCAGCGTATGATTGATCTCACTCGCAAGGTCTCCAAACCACACCATCATATTAAATTGGGCAGTGGATTTTTCAAGGATCTCACTATGTTGCAACAATTTATTCACAATTGGCGCGGAATGGGGCGGGGTTTTTCCTAACGACTTCATGGGTGGATTCCGAAACCTTAACACTTCATACTGACGCCTCCGGTACCCTTGGTTATGGTGGAATCCTAGGTCATAAATGGTTTCAGGGTCGGTGGGAGACTCACCAACAGCTAAGTGCCCCCGGTATTAGCATTGCCTGGCAAGAATTGTTTGCTTTGGTCGTAGCATGCCACATATGGGGGGACGAGTTTGCCCACAAGCGTATCGTCTTCTATTGTGACAATACATCAGTTGTTAGCATAGTGAACTCTAAACGATCCCATATCCCCAGGGTGATGGACTTAGCTCGACATCTTACCCTGCTAATACTAAAGCATAACTTCTACCCAAGGGCAAAGTACATTGAGGGTAAGAGAAATGACATGGCGGATTCCCTCTCTCGCTTTCAAATGGACCGATTTTTCAGGCTGGCCCCTCATGCCGACCCAGCCCCATGTCCTGTGCCCCAGATATCCAGAATTATGTAAGCCTCTCCGTCGGTGCTTCAAACAGAAAAACTTACAGTTCAGGCGAAAGGAGATTTATTGATTTCTGCACCCTCCATAGCCCACGTAAGTCAATTCCCATCCTAACCAACGAAGAGACTCTTATACAGTATGTGGCATACCTAGCCAGGACAATTAAACACTCCTCTATCACGGATTACCTGGCTGCTGTAAGACACCTACATATTCGTTCAGGTTATGAGTTGGACCTTAAGAAATATTTCCGCTTGCAGTTGATTTGCCGTGGTATCAAGCGATCGCAGGGTGACTCTTCTCGGATTAGACTCCCAATTACCATAACTCACCTCAAATTGTTTTTCCAGCTTTTAGCTATCCCTAAGACCACCAATTACTATGACCCTAGCCTTTTTAGGTTTCCTGCGCCTGGGAGAAATGACCTGCAACTTCCCCTACTCCCCTGCTATCCATTTGTCCCCAAGCGATGTAACCTTGCTCCCGAATTCTGCCAGTCCTGAACATATGTTTGTTCGAATTAAAATATCTAAAACTGACACATTCCGTTCAGGCCAGACTATTAATATGGGTAAGACTGACCAGCCCATCTGCCCCGTCCAGGCCATGAAAACATTTCTGTCCTTCCGGGGGACTTCCAATGGTCCACTTTTTCAGTACTTCTCTGGTTTTCGTCTATGTGGAATACACTTCGTGTATTTGTGGGGCTGAAGTGCTCCCATATATACAGGTCACTCTTTGTCCCATAGACTCACAAAATGGATTGGTTGCCATAGTAAACATGAATCTTGACTACCTTACCTGACTAAGGACCAATTTCAGGGTATTGTGACTGCAGGAGGCGCCACGCACCTCTCGTAAGGTCTAACAGGATTGGCCGAGAAAACAATAGAATAAACAACAGAAACAATGGCCCTAGTCCTGAAAACAATAGAGGTGGATGACTCCGGGAGCAAATAAAATTAGAGGTTCCGAAGAGGTGCATGACTACTGGACTGCAGCCCTGAGGAGGATTAGGAACCTCTCACAGGGTATAATGATCTGCAGCCCTCAAGAGGAGTAGCACCTCTCTTAGGAGATCGTGACCTGCACCCCTAGAGAGAATGGGGGTGAGGGGGGTTTTGACCCCTCCCATCTTACCAAGCTAGACTAGTATTGTATTAGCGATAGTGTGTAGCATTGCAGTTGTGTCCTGCGTGGCAGATATGTCTTAAACGTTTTGACCAAGTGTATGTGTCGTTGTTTCTTCCAATGAAATTGCTTTGTGACAGTGTCTTCTTAGAACGGAGATCAGTTACCAGTCTTATGGCTGCGTATTATTAGATAGAACCCATGATATGATTGGCTCAGTATATCCTATTACGTCAGAGGACATGTCTGCCATATAGGACATAACTGCAACGGTACAATAGTGGCCTGTTGGAGTACTTCATTCCCAACCCCTTTCCCCACATTTGTTGTTGTTGTTTGTTTCTGGTTCTCATGGGTTGGGAGCATTAAATGAGCATTTTTACGTTACGCGAAATATTACTCAGCTTAAGAGGAATGTCTTGTTTTGGCTTGTCAAAAATATTATAATAATTGACTTTGACGTAGCGTTTACGCGAAAAAAGTTGTTGTAAATGATGTCATTTTCTGAAGTACTTTATGCAATTAGTTGAGACTTTATTTTCAAGTATTTCTGTTTAGTCAAGTTTTACTACTTTTTGCACGCCGCTCGATTAAAGAGGAGATTTATTCACGTGTGCTCACTTTTCTTGTGCACATATTTGTGATGATTATGCTTCTATTTTTATTATGTTAACACACATTTGTAAACACATCTCTCGCGTCACACGCTTAAAGAAGGTGGGTTGAGCACCGCACGCTTAAAGAACGAGGATTATGCACCAGTCGCTTAAAGAGCGAGGCAGCACATATTTGTGATGATTATGGTTTTGGTTTTTATAATATTAAAATATCATGATAATATTACAATCTTAAATATCATGATAATATGAAAATATGAATTTGAGATGGCATACCAAAGACATATTAACAATTATTTGATATTATCAAAATATCATGATAATATCAAAATATCACCGTAAGCTGGCAAGCGAAAGATATATCAACAATTATTTGATAACATCAAAATAATATCATGATAATTTCAAAATCTCATATATCAACCGTCATTTGATAGTATCAAAATCATATCATGATAATATCATGATAATATCAAAATATCACCGTAAGCTGGCATATGAAAGAAATATTAACAATCATTTGATAATACCAAAATAATATAATGATAATATCAAAATATCAAAATCTCAAAATATCGTGATAATATCAAAATACCACCATATTCTGGCACACGAAAGATATATCGACAATCATTTGATAATATCAAAATGATATCATGACAGTATCAAAATCTCAAAATCTCAGAAACTCACAGTAAATTTGATATTTTGATATTCTGCAATCCCGCACCTTAGTGAAAGGAGTTCACATTCCTCAACCCAATCCGGCTTAACTGCAGAATACCCTGCCACTTATTTGCATCTCATTGAATAAGAATAGCATCTATTGT
>CM042754.1:21091276-21100572 GCA_022496165.2 Catalaphyllia jardinei | reverse complement strand
GTTGATGTTATAGCGAGGTTGTTACATGCACAGAAGGACACAAAACGGTCACCGTTATCGTTTCTCTCACAAATTAGACCATGTTTCCCAACGATGCCGCTCTCGCCCTCCTGACTCGCTCCCACTTTGGCGTTCCAGTCCCCCATTACCAAGAGCACGTTATGCCTGGGAGCTGCATCCAACACCTTCTGTAGCTGATCGTAGAAGGTTTCTTTTGCTTCGTCTTCCGCTTCGTTGGTTGGAGCGCACACCTGAACTATTATTGTTTTTATGTATTTCGAGTGGAATCTGGCTGTTATTATCCAGTCACTAACAGGCGACCAACTTTCAAGGCACCTGCTGGCATAGCTGGTCATCACGATTGCTACTCCACTTTGGTGAACATCATCTTCTCTACCTGAGTACAGGATAATCTCTCCAGTTTGAGTTCTCAGCCTGCCGAATCCAGACCATCCGCACTCGCTAACTCCCAGTGTACTGATCCTATAACGTTGCATTTCTGTAACTTGAACTGTTTTGCCAATACTATACATAGTCCGCACGTTCCAACATCCAATCCTATGCATAATTTTGGGATTAGCCAACGACCCTCTCAGGCCACGAGCTTCCTTGCGGGTTTGGCCCGTGACCGTCATTCTACCATCGTTCCATGTGATATAGTTATCTACCGGAGTTTGGCATGTCGTTGTGCTTGATCCAGTGTAGGTTGTCCTCAACGTCTCTGGTTTCCGTAATCAAGGGTTTTTACGTTTTAGGGTGATTAGCCCTACGAACAACTCCAATGGAGGTGTTTGGTGTGTTTTCGGGATTTTCCTTCCCCTAGGTAGTTGCCTATTGGCCTAACAGGTACTACCCCCTGGGTTTTGGTTTGGAGTTTTCCATCTCCTAGTTGAGCTGCTTCTCACAGCTAGAGAGCCCCATCTGCCCTTTGCTATCACCAGCCCACTTCCTGAGCTGGTTACCCTGACGTAGTTCAGCCGGTTGGTGGACACCGTTGCCCAGGGTGTGGCCGTTGCAATGCATGCAACTTCTGGGAGCCATACGTCAGAGCTGGGTGTTACAAGTGGACCAGTGCAGTTCAGCCACCCCGAAAAGGGTGCGACCACCTCCCTGCAAAGGTACTACCACCAGCAGACACCCTAGACACCCGGCGTTTATTTTGTAAATTCGACTTGCCGTTTAATTTGCGCTTTACAAGGAGTGATAACATTAGTTTTTCTCACTTAATTTGGATGGTTTTATGTCTTGGGATATGGGACCATTTGGACCATTTGGACTTCAAAAATTGCAATCGATTAAGGTTGATTCGCAAGGTCGCTATATTCTTCTAGAGGGTATAATCCAGGATTCTCCTTTTTTTACTTTTAAACATCTATGCACCGAATAATTGTTCTGAGGAGTGCAATTTTTTCAAAACAATTTCTGGGGAGGTTAATATTTCGTTTACTCTCTCAGACTTTTCTGTGATCATTGGTGGAGATTTCAATGTGATTTTTGATAAAGAATTAGACGTTTCACTTGGCGTCAAAAAACTCCATTTATTCAGAGACGGTTAGACTTTTGATTGATAAGAGACGGTTTACAGGACGATGTCGTTTCGGTAGATATAAAACCATCTATTAAATTGGATCACTCTGGGATAACATTACTAATTAATGGCGTGGGGGATGGTGAACGCGGTCCAAGTTTTTGGAAATTTAATTCTTCCTTAGTGAATGACAGTGATTATAGCTTCCTTATCGATGAAAATAATAAATATTGGCTTGAAGAATTTGAAGAGGTTGTTGATGAGCAGGCTCTTTGGGATTTGTTAAAATATAAAATTCGACAGTTCACTATCAAGTATAGCAAAGAAAAAGCGCACAGTAGGAAAGCCACGGTCAA
This sequence comes from Catalaphyllia jardinei, assembly GCA_022496165.2. NCBI lineage: Eukaryota > Metazoa > Cnidaria > Anthozoa > Scleractinia > Caryophylliidae > Catalaphyllia > Catalaphyllia jardinei. The sequence goes on along the minus strand of CM042754.1, from coordinate 21,098,688 downwards.
AGATTTGGAAGAAAAATTACAGAACTGTACCAAAAATTGTGAAGATGACCCGTCGAAAGAAGAATTTTTTAAATATAGAAAAATCAAATAAGAAAAAAAGCTGTGTACGGAATATTGTTACAGGTGATGGAACAATTACAGCTAATCCAAAAACAATTATGAATGAGTTAGAATAATTTTACTCCAATCTGTACAGTGAGGAAAATAGCGGTCATTCGTCATCCTTTTCAGACGACCTAAAAGAATTTCCAACTTTGGCAGAAGAATTACGAAACTTATGTGAAGGGAAGATAGAGTATAATGAATGTTTTAAAATTCTCCAATCCTTTCAAAAGAATAAAACTCCTGATAACGACGGACTAACAATTGAATTTTACGTGGCTTTTTGGCCTTTGATCGGAAAATATCTAGTAGATTGCGTTAACTATTCTTTCGGGTTTGGAAAACTCTCCAATTCCCCAAAACAGGCTATAATTACACCAATTGAAGAAAAGGAAAAGACAAGAGATTTTAAATTAAAAATTGGCACTTATATTGCTTATAAATGTCGATACCAAAATAGTTTTCAACGTTTTGGCAAACCGCCTGGAAAAAGTTTTGCCTAATTTGATTCATTCAAATCAAAATGCATTTGTCAAAGGTAGGTCCATTTTTGATGCAGTTAGATCAATTGACGATATTGCTGATTACTCTAAACGAAATGGATGGTCGGAAATTTTGGTAGCAATAGACTTTGAAAAAGCGTTCGATACAGTGAATTTCAATTTTTAAATTAGAACTCTGCATAAATTTAATTTTGACCCATCTTTTACAAGCATTCATCAAGTTGTGTAATGAATAATGGTCTTACGACCGGTCCTTTTCCATTAGGTAGGGGGGTCAGACAAGGAGACCCACTCTCTTCTTACCTGTTTATATTAACGTTTGAGACTTAAGCTACTAGAATAAGAGAGGATAGCAGTATACAGGGTCTTAAAATAGGAGATGAAGTAATCAAACTATCCCTTTTTGCAGATGATATGACCTGCATCTTAAAAGACAAAACATCCTATTCAAATTTGTTTTGTGTTTTTGGATTAAAAGTGAACGATGAAAAAACTGAAATCTTAGCTTTAGGGAATAATTCCTTGCAAGAATCAGACTTTCCAAAACACAATTTTTGCGAAGGTATCAAAATTCTGGGAGTATAGTTTGGTTATGACGTAAGACAATGGGACAACCTTAATTACAGGGAAACTTTAAAAAGTATAAAAAAAATCAGTCAGTCTATGGAAATGGAGAGGCCTCTCCCATTTAGGAAGAATACAAATAGTCAAATCTTTTGCTATCCCAGAGTATATGTTTAGAGCATCTGTTATACCGACATCTAAGGAATTAATTAAGGAGGTGAACTCAACTCTTTACAGCTTTATTTGGAACGGGAAAGATAAAGTGAAGCACCATGCACTAATTTCTGACATTGAAATGGGTGGACTCAAGATGCTGGACATTGACTCGATGATTAGTGCAAAACGAATAACGTGTTTAAGGAACTTTTTGGAAGATTATCAAAGTACTTGGAAAACAATTCTAGACAAGCTTCTTTCACCAGTTGGAGGACGTTTTGTTTTACATTTTAATGTTCACACCTCTAAATTGAAAATCACTGCTTGCCGGAATATTACAAGGCTGCTTTGATGCGTGGTCAGATTTAAACGGGAAAACGCTAAGTAGTCACCGAGAAATAATCAATGAGCTTTTCTGGAATAACCGATTTCTCTGTTATGACAAAAAAATCAATGTACAGAAGGGACATAGTAAATTTAGGCTTTGTAAAGATAGGAGATTTGATCACGGAAAAGCTATCCCTATTCGTATGGTATCAACCCACTTGTAAATCCAGGAACAAAGATTTTTTCTCATGAGTATTAGCAATTCAATTCCTGCAGAATGGCGTTCTGTTGTGAAAGCTACTGTGGATGTGTCAGTGAGTGATCCTCGTCTAAATACCCCAACTATAAGGATGGAAAGCGACATTCTAGTACCAATTTTTAACGCCTCTTCTAAACAGATCTACCAACTTTTTCTGCGGAAAAAACAGATTCCACCCACTGCTAAACAAAAATTAACCAACAAGTACCCAAACATTGCAATCAGTTGGCAGAAAGTTAATTCGTTAGCCTTCCAAACCACTTTAGAATCTAAGACCAGGGAATATCAATACAAAATCCTGAATGGCATTGTCTTTACGAGTGAGAAACTCAGTTGCATTGGTCTTGTTGAATCACCAAGAAGTTGTACTTTCTGTCAAGAGGTTGCGGAATCTGTCGAGCATTTACTTTTCTCCTGCAAGATATCTTCAGATTTTCGGAAACACGTTCTGTCCTGGCTAAGAGATAATAACGTCCTTGTTAGAACAATTGATGAGTCAGATTTGATCTTTGGAAAGTTCAATATTGTAAATGACTTCAATTGAATCAATCACATTTTGTTATTAGGGAAGTACTATATCCACAGTAGGTGTCTGAATAGCTTTCCTACACTTAGAGGTTTTATAGCGAGAACAAGGCGTGTCTACAATATCGAGCTCCATATTGCTAGGGAGAAAAACAAGCTTCTTGGGCATTTTAAAAAGTGCAATGCAATTATGTAATAATAAGTAGATACCTTGACTAGCAAGCCTTAGTTATCTAATATTAAAAATCAATAAAAACTATTAAAAAAAGACATTAGTTTGTTCCATTTTGATATCGGTGACTGAACCATTTCTAAATTGTGTAAATCATTTACTGTTTCAGTAGACCGTTTACATGTGACACACAAGAACACCTAACTATTTGTATCTAGACAGTATCGTTTCTCAATCATTCTCAATTTCGCAAACCATCACTAATCCATTATGTTTGGTCTGTGCTGTTTAAAATCTTGTATTTTTGGTGGTGACGGCCGCCCATATACAGCTAACTACTGTTAAACCTGATATCATTTAAACTAAAGACTACTATAGTGACCACAGCCATTGTAGTTTTCTGGCGCAATCAAGCAACAATAACAAAACGTGTGACGTAACAGTTTGCAATCTACTTACTATGACATTCCGTTGAACGTTCAGTCTACCACTGCACATAAATGGGTCGATTACATGATTCAATTAAGGGCTATTCAGTTAATTAATTAGTTAATTGACTGACTGAGTGCTAGATTGATCAATAACCCCTTTCCTCTGCAGGAATTTCAAAGTTAACATATCATTTTTTTAAATTAATCAATAAATTTTAACTGTTCCGTCTGTTCCATTCTTTTGTATAGACAGGACGCTAAAAGAGAGCAGTTATGGAGCAGCTGAAGGTAAGCATATGTACATATGGGCCAAATTTTAAGCGATTACAGAAGTGACAACTTTTCGGAGATTGGATGTTGTTTTTGCACGATGACCATCATAATTATTTACCCAAGCCCCCCCCCCCCCTCCTCCCTGCCATGAAACAAATCGATGTGCCTACCCCTACTCCAAACGAAATCTATCGGGATTACAACACATATGTGCATGAACGGATAATTTGAGCTTCATTCTAGTTAAAGGTTTTCTTGACATCCCTTGTCTTCCTTTTGATGGCGGCGTCCCGTAAGTATGGTGGAAACCCTAGCAGGAGCTGTACGAATGGGAAAAGATCGAGGAATATGGCAGAAGAAAAGAGTTGTATTAAATTCAGAAAGATTTTATTCACGGATAGCCTTCAACCGGAATACGAATTACAGATTTTCTGAGAACTGCCAAGGTGAAATGTGTGTTGCATGGATTGAGCTACTGTGGACTCTGTGGCTTCCATAATAGTTAACCCAGCCGGATCAGCGCTAATTGTGCTTTGAACAACGACGGCCAGTATGTAATACACTGATTTGCTCTATAGCCACAAGTATTATATTTATTGTTTGGTCTGTTAAGCATTTTACTTGATACACTATTTTTTTATGATATGGTCAACTAGATTTTTAATATGGTCACCGTTAAATGCATTCTTCTTCTTCAAAGATAGTAAGATCACTGCGCTGCTGTTTGGCGAACCTTGGGGTTCCTGTCACCCTGAATTCATTGAGAAGACACCTCTTTATAAAATATTGATTTAGTTTAATTTTAAATCACTTTAGATGTTGCATTTACTGGGTTCTCCATCCGACGACTTCACTTTCAAGATAACCATTCTTTATGCTGGCTCTTTCTCTAATGACATGGGTAATGGTAAATATCGCTCTAGCTACGCCATTGTTAGGCCAGATGGCACTTGGTCTTTTGTGGAGAAACTGTCTTCCATCATTGACGTTGAAAAAAGAGAAGAAATGAAGAATGACGTTGAGAGAGTTGACCTCTTAACCGCCCTGCAACACATTAAATCAGTTATCAAACCTGATCTGGCTTTGATCCATTTTGTTTGTTACAAAGGAACTACAATGTACAGGTCAGTTATCTATATAATGTACGTTTTCAAATAACTGGATAGATGTCTTATACGGATACATCACACGAGTTAATAAGTGGTTTTAGTTTGACTTTGAAATGACGAAGCACAAATTCAAAACAAAACCATCAGTAAAATGCGTTTTTTTAAAGGAAAAATGGAAATATTTTGATGGCACTGTTTTACGTCTTAACAGTCCCATCCGCTAGAACGAAGTGATCTTTGCAAATACCCCCATGCAGGGGATGTTTAGCTTAGTGTGCAGTAGGGTATTTCTACTGTCGTGATCGACAAGGTCTCGGAAAAACAATTCCGGCAAGGATTGTTAAAGTATCTTATTATAATTATTGTTTGTTAGAATGGCCTGTTGTATATTTAAATTGGCACTTTATTTACAGTGTGGTGCTAAATTTTTGCGGGAGATTTACGGGAGTTTATTTTTGCTAATAACATGGAGGGAAAAATTACTGAATGCTGAATGGCCAATGGTCAATGAAGAGGGTGTGGGCAAAATTACTCACGAACGATTGGTCCTCAGGTTGCTTAGCAACAGCCTATTTTATCGAGAAGTTGTCGCTAAAAAAATTCTTGGAACAATGGCATCTCGTTTCGAGATAGTTGCATGAGAAGGAATATATCGAAGAATTAAAAGACAAGAGCGAGATGAAAACACGAAGAAAAGCACGGGGTCAGTTGAAGAACGTTTAAAAAAGCGGGCGAATGAAACAAACTTCCAAGCAAATTTAGAAGAGTACGAGAGCGATGTCCTCGACCAAACACCGTCGCAGTTTATGATGCCGAGAAAAGAAAATGGGGATGACTACGAGACGACTGCCTGAAAGTAATGCAGGAATCACTGGATAATCAAGAGATTATCCAATGCAAAGTCCATCATCCGCAAAAATTTAGTGCCACACCGTACCTACGGAATAGGCTATGTGTGTGAATAAAATTTTTTTCACTATCACGGATCATGACATCTGTCATATTTTACATTGGATTTTAAAAGCCACTAACAGCAACTTCATTCTATTTTTAAGAGTTCTAATCGATGCCTTGGACATTCCAGTGATTGGTGGATTAGCAGATTCGCGATACCTTACCATGGATAAACTAAAGACTCGTGGTGTTTTACTTGCTAATAAGAATGTTTCGATTGTCGAAGGAATAGTGTACAACAAAGGTAACTTGACTTGTTTGTTTTTTGGTTTTATTTTTGCAATTTATAAATATGAAAACAGTACATCAATGTATATTATAGGCAAGGAGCCCAGAGAAACCAATAAGGCTTATGTAAAAGATCACCTAAAATAACAAGAGAATAAATATGCTGTTATTGGGAGAGAAAAATGATCATTATTGCTGCGGAGCGAGCGTAGCGAGCGAGCAGCAACATAATCAGGATTTAAAAAGAATATATGAAAGGAGTACGAATTCTCGAATTCATCACTTTTTACCAGAATGCATTGCATTTAACCAGAGTGCACTGCGCCACTTTTTACCAGAATGCATTGCATTTAACCAGAGTGCACTGCGCCACATGTCATAGCGTCATTTCGCTTGGATTTCACTGAGAAATTTTACTCTGATTTTCCTGTAAAACGGATTGAAGGAAATCGTGATGGACTTTCTCAACTCTTGCTTTTTTTTAATGCAGTACATGAAAGTTTGTAAATCTGGAAACCATGTAAATCTGGAACCATGGAAACAGCTGTATTTGACTGCATTTGTTGATTTAGTTCCAGTCGCGACAGAAAAGGTCAGTCTTATCCGGTCGAATATTATTGAAATCGGTGGAAGAGTACTCTGAGGGCAAGATCCATAAGACTGAACCTGAACCAGGGTACGGAAATGTGAATACTGCATGTGTATTTTGTTAATGAGGCCATGGGAAATACTCGAATCAGTCACACAGAATTTGTTTACGATGAACGAGCACCCGATTGCAAATGTTCACTCATATTTCAGCCTCTTGCTTAGACTGATGTTCGTAAAAAATATACTTTTACAATTAGCTTTTGCATTGTAACGCTTCAACATTACTAGTTAATGTGAGAATATTTAGTACGCAATTTGAATGCTGATGTAAATATTTTAGTCCTATTAAACTTGTGAGTCTACAGAAACTGGTGCCAACCTAGTTTGTACCGGAACCTCTTCAATCAGATTGGCATGGACTTTGTCACGGAAATATCTTTCTGTAAAACCATGTTGTTGATGAAAAAATGTTTTAACAACAGATAAAGGTTGAAAGTCAGCTAGAGAAATAATTTAAGGTATCTGTATTAACATTACAGCGTCCAACGCACTCTTATAATCTTTGATTACTACTAGTTTTAAACTTAGTATGTCATTTCTTAGCAGTTTTGCCTCCGTGGTCGAAGTCTTAAATCAGATGACGAGAAATCGTAATGGTAGTGATAATGACAACTTTAATAACAATAATAATATTAATGATAATGACAATGATAATGACAATGATAATGAAAATGATAATGACAATGATAATGAAAGTGATAATGACAATGATAATGACAATGATAATGGCATTGACAATGACAATGACAATGGCATTGACAATAACAATGATAATGATAATAATAATGACAATTATGATAATAGTGATAATCATAAAAAAGCGAAAAAACACACAAAAACACACTAGGAGAGGCATTTTGAATTTTAGTTCTCTTTTCATAACTAATATGAGCATGTTTATAGTATCCATTTTATGTACCGGTATCTAAATTTTTTATTTGTTTACTTTTTGTTTGATGACTTAAGTTTAAAATCCAAAGTAAACAGAACAATCCTAGAGGCATTTTGAAGTTTAGTCCTGATTTCATAACTAATATGCACATATTTATTTCATCCATTTTTGTTATTTGTTTACTTATACCACAAAAGATGAGTGAAAATTTAGAGTGAACAGAACAATCCTATTTCATAACTAACATGCGCATGTTTATTCTAACC
>CM042754.1:21060184-21075184 GCA_022496165.2 Catalaphyllia jardinei | reverse complement strand
CAACAATATCTCCAGAAATATTGGAGCAGTGTTCTTCAAACTTGGCACCAGAAACGTACATCACAAAAGAAACAAAATGACACTTACTATGTTGTTGCCATGGAAGCACTCTCGACTCCAGTCTTTTTCTATAAAAAAACAAATATCTCCCTTTGCAATCTTTTAAAGTGGGACAGAGGGTCTAGCTCGGCACACAAATGGTTCCCATATTGCCTTAACTATCCCCATTAGATTGTTGTGAGTGGATGATCCTTGTTTAGGACAAAATCTGGGAATTTTAGTCTTAATTAAAACAAAACCAGCGGCATATCTGTTGTCATGGCAACGGTACGACAGGTGTCATTTTGCTTCTTTTGCGATGTGCAGTTGCGATGCTAAGTTTGAAGAACATCGCTTTAATATTTCTAGAGATATTCTTGATTGAGTGTTGTACTGTTTTAGTTAAACCACCTATGACGTCATCACTACTCACAGAAACATAAATATCTCTAAAAGGAAAAAAGATATTCTAAAAAAACATTCATCTATACTTTGAAAGGCGTTTCAAATAAGCAGCAATTATTTTTTACTTCATAGGCACTTTAATATCGTTTTTCAGAATACTCGATGCATAAAATCTTTCTTTCCTTACAAGGATCAAATTAATCGTTCACAACAATCCAGAGTTATTTACAGAGAAAATTGCTGGGATTGTAATGGTTTTTATGTCGGTAAAACTAAACGGCGGCTTCACGATAGAAAAACCGAACGTTTTAAGGCCCTCGCTAAAAATGACAATACTTCAGCCATTGCTGACCACGTCAAGGCCACTGGACATAAACATCAAGTGGGATCATTTTTATATTTTAGCAAAGGGCAAAACAGGCTATCATTGTAAAATAAAAGAGACCTTATTTATTCAAGACCTTGAGCCAGCTTTCAACGTCAACGTCGGAAGTGAAAAGCTGATGCTTTATTAATCTCTCTAGTTTTTTTTTAATATTTCACTGTTAAGTATTTGCTTAATCTAGGTTCCAGTCCCCTCACCTTTGTTATATATAAATAGCTGTTTCAAATTTCAACGGTTACTTTTGAAAATGTATGTAGAGTACATACAAAACGTCAAGTCACAATCAAAATGTGCAAGTTCAATATGTTTATCACTGTTGTTTGTGTCTTATTTATGGTTGCTATTGTTTTCTAAATCCAAGATGGGGGAGGTATTTTCAACCATCAGGAGAATTCAAGATGGCGGCGTCGGCTCGGACACACTAAGCAGCAAACGCGAAGGCCTCCGGTCTTATCGATTTTTGTGGCAACCCAGTCGTTAAAAATCGATCCTAACGGTATCCTGTGGTTCTAAATGACAGAAGTTTGTCCGGCAAGCGGCCATGATGAAGACTGAGAGACTTGGATCCGAGTTTGACCTATATAGGGTGTTGCAAAGAATGATGGGGCGATGACATCAGCCTACATCAGTATAGACCCATTTACCTTGTTTTCATGCTGGGAGTTTAATGATATGCATCACACTGTGACTAAATTCATCTTCGTCTGGCTAGAGTGTCACGCGTCACGCAAACTTTGTTTTAAAAACAAAGATTATATTCTCCAAAAATCCATCGCATTTAGTACACCTTCCTGCTAATCTTTGGCGATGACATATTATCAACTAACTCCACTTTCAAAAGCGCATGTCAAATTAACGAGTCGAGCTCTTTTTCGCACTCCATTTATCTAAAAAAAACTGTAGGGAAAGCTGCCTTTCGAGATCCACTACGTCTGAGCGGGCATTATCGTCTGATAGTCGCCCTAGGGCATTCTATTGAGAGATCGTACCACGTGATCAGTTTTGACCAATGATGACAAAGGAAAATTTAGTGGTGAACTATAACGTTCATTATTATATACCCAACAAAATAACTTGCTTCTGATTGGCCAATGGCGAATGCATAAATAGGTTATAGAGTGCAATACGGAAGCTGCTATGGAAACACCAGGGAAGCGTCAAACAAACACCAAAGTGAAAAAAAAAAATGGCTGACAGTCGGTTTGCTTTGTAAAACCAAAACATCGTTGAGCAACTTAAAGAAAATGCGAAACCAAAAATACATTGAAAGCTATACAGACCTGCTTGAATGTCTGGCAAACATGGGCGACTGAAAGAAAACTAAACCCAAAACTGGAAGAATACGAGCACGAACAACTCGATAAAATATTACAATTCTTCTACACAGAAATCCGTACTAAAGACGGGTTTGAGTACGAACCTGAGAGTTGAGAATATAATAAATAAAAACTCGTGATGTTTTGAAAGTTCTCAAATTGCACTCGCCTACGGCTCGTGCAATTTTGAGAACTTTCAAAACATCACTCGTGCCCATAAATCACGAAATGCACTCGTGTTCATACGATTTCCTATACATATTATTGTTTTCAATCAGCAGAAATAAAAAAAGCGGGGGCAGCTTTAGTGATAACTATTACCAGTCATACTTGGAGATAAAAAATGCTGAAGTATTTAACCCTTCAGCGCTTAGCCCATAACCAAGGTGCTGTGCGTTTTTATGTCCCTATGGCTATTCACAATGTCGTGCGCTTTCAAAGCGTTAATGAATAGATGTACCATCCCTCGATATGTGTCGATGAAACTGAAAAAATTCAAATGGTTTATTCTTGTCAGTTTAATTGATTTGTACAATTTTTACAGTAGCTTTACGCCTGTAAAAGCAATCGGAACATTTTTACGCATAATCAAATTGCTGGCTGCTATAATGTTCCTATGGCTACTCAGAATAACGGCCGCTATGTTCCATAAATGAATGGGTTGTACCTCATGTCCTGTAGCGGCAGTTTGTTTGCTTGGACATATTTAAAGACTTATAATATTAAGCAATTTTTTCAACCATATTGTAATCAAACGGAATAAAAATCGTTGTCGAACGAAAGACATTCAAATCGTCTATCGACAAGCGTAATCATACCTTCCAGTGATGAGAAATCCAGAGAAAGAGTAAAGAAGTGGAAGAATGATAATCCGGAAAAAATACAAAGAGCAAAAGAAACGATACAGGGCAAAACACGCCAAGGCAAACCTCGAACAAGTGAAAAAGCGACGAAAACAAAATCCAGAGCTTTGGATTTTGCCTTTACTTTTAATTGTTGTATATTGTAAATTATCATTGTAAATACGAGGGGTTTGTAAATTTTATTTTGCAAGTCGGAAGCATCTCTGCTAGGGAATAGCTATTTACATAGCATGCTTCTTTTAAATGAATGAGAGTCAATGTTTATTGGAAAACTACTGTCTATTAGTGCGAGTTTCTCTTTTTGATACGGTACTCTCTCGACCAATTCCAGTGATTTTTGACAACATTGAAAATAGGGATATTTCACTCAAATTCACCAGACCTTCCTTATAAAGCCAGTGTTATCTGGTGAATAAGTTGTCCTCATCTTCTTCTTGACATGACGAAACTTGATTCGGGATAAGGGTCACTTTTTCAGGTTTCAACCACTTCATTCACGGCCTAATAAATCTTTTTCACAGAATCGGTCCCAAAGCTCGACGGGACCATGACATCATCAGAATACATAATGAAATACTTATTTCAAATTTGTGAAATACGTCTACAGTATTTCCAAGAAGAACCATAACACCACATCTACAATCACGCCACCACCACCATCTCCACTACCACCAGCACCACCACCACCAGCACCACCGCTACCTCTGCCACTGCCACCAACTTCGCCAAAGTGATTACTACCATCACCACCACCACGGAGTTGATTTCGCCACTTTGGATTCTTAATTAGGCTCCTGACTGGCTGAAAAAAACCTCTGCCATCTTGGATTTGGAGAACAATAGCATCCATTGTTCTCAAAACAATAGCATATTGTCTTTCTCGGCACCTGATTGGTTACCGCCAGGAGCCATAATCAGGGACGGAGACCGTAAGTCTTGGAATCCGCGCGGACCCATGATATGGGACAATTTTTCTATTTTTTAAAAAAAATGCGTCATCCTGACGTCATATATCCGCGCTAATCCACGCACGTGTCTTGGGATCTCGCGTGGATGTTGTCACGTTGCGTGATCAAATGGTGAGGGTTGAGATTCTCTTGTTGAATTTTCACGGCGATGGCAGGGAATAAGGCAGAGAAGAAGAACCAGGGCTCTTCTATGTACTTTTATGTTCTGATTTAATGAAAAAGGTGTGTTTTTCAAGGTCGAGAATTTCTTTATTTCGCGCTGTGAACGAATAAAATCCGCTCACCGGCTAGTTGTGCGCGTAAACTGTTGTGTTTGTTCTGTGGAGAAAAGTTCTTTAAGAAAACTCTTTACTCCGGTATCGGTTAATTTGTGAGTTTGCCAAACAATGCTTTATCATAACCAAAACCTGTTTCTGGTGGTCTCTTGCTGTTTTTGCTCGTTTGGAGAGTTTACAAAAATTTTTGAAAGGCAATTCTGACGCGTACGAGTAGCTCATTTGCATAGTGCAGCTCGTGCACTTTCAAGTCCGAGTAGGTGTTTTCAGATTGTCACTCGTGACAATTCTGAGAAAGATTTGTTTCGTTGTCTTTTGTGCTGAGATCAATGCTACAACTATTATATGAGTTCGATGTACGTTTTCACACCAAAGTGCGAAGTCCAATTTGTCATGTTTTACAGGCTGTACAAAACACGCATCAGCGAGCGCTCTTATTCATCGACAACAGACAATTAATTGGATTTTTACACCAACAAAACTAAGCAGCATCTACTGACACGAACCTATTGTCACTTATTGGGCCTAGACGCTGCTATATCCAAACATATCCAACTAGTTTTTTTTTTCTGTGTTATGGAAAAGCTGTTAATCTTCTTCATATGTGAAATTTAGATTGAAGTAATGCAAAGTTCTTGTAAAATGAGCAGCGGAACTCAACTTGGTCAACGATATAAAGCGAGACATATCTAAATATGGAACTGGGGTAACTTAAATTACTTCAGCAAAATTCCTAAAGCCATAAAGGCGTTGAGTTATGGGCCAAAAGCATAAACGATTTCGGGAATTTCGGACGCCATTTCCCCTGCGCGACATCCGCGAAAATCCTCGCAGCAATGTACGCGCGTGTGCTGCAGGCGATGCCGCAAATTTGTTCTAAAAATAGAAAAATTGTTCCATATCATGGGGCCAACCCCAATACTAGAAATGGCGCGCGCTTGCGGTCTCCGTCCCTGATTATGGCTCCTGTTACCCCTTTTTTAAGCGCCCATTACTGCTATGGACCTAACAATGCTGAATGATTGTGACCTATATGCAATGCTGAGAGTGTTTCCATGCGGCTTTACTGTTAACTCTAATTAGAGAATTTCTCTTTTTTTTCAGGTAAGTCTCCAGCTACTAAATCGTGGTTTCTTGACCCTTCAAAGGAAGGAGAACTCATCGACCTCATCCACCAGCAAAGTTACCGAGCTTTCCGGGAGTTGGGTCTTCAAGATTTTGCAACTTTTGATTTTCGGATAGATTGCCGAGGGAACCCATTTTTTCTGGAATGTAACTTGTTCTGTTCCTTCGGTGGTCAGAGCCTTTTGAATATTATCGCCAAAGAGTCAGGCATCACGGACGAAAGTCTGTTCGACATGATGGTCGAGAATGCTTTCTTACGAAGAAAGAAGTAGTAGCTGTTGGTTACCTTTTAAGGACTGGAAATCTACATCTTATTGCTTAAAACTAAGAGAGATTGAAGGGTACAATCTACTCAACGCGTTATCATTATCAGCCGTAGGACTAGGCTATATCTAAAATAACTTGTGTGTTTATCTTGCGAATAAGGCACCTTACGCTTTATACTCTCTCCTTAAAATTAAAGATTGAACTATTCAGTAAATTTCTTAAGGTAGCTCTTTAGGCAGCATCCATGTCCAGTACTGTCAAGTAGATTCGACCCGAGAAGAGAAATTTCAATTCGTAAGATTCGCTCCCTCGGAATTTTTATACCAGCAAACAGCAGGTGAAACGGTTACCTACACCACTTTCTACCTGCGTTATTTGTTCACAAATTTCCTTGGTAGTTGCAGAGAAAATGATCTCCCATCATTTCCCTCTTGTTATTCTGGAAATTTTTGTTTTGTTTGTGGGAACTGTTCATATGCTGCCCACTTTGAAAGATATCTCGAAAAACAATAAACCCATGAAAAAACTACTTGCAACTGTTGTAATGATTAACAGGATCTAAGATTCAAGTTTAAGCAATGCATGACGAATTAAGAGGAATATTGAAGACCCGGCGCTTTACAAATCTATAGACAACTTAGTATTTGTAACCCAACGGCCACTTTTTTGAACAAAATAACACGGGTATAAACTGGTATTTTTCCCATGTAGCTTTATAAGCTAGCTAAAATGGCAGCGACTAATTCAAAATCCTTGGCTTCTTTGGTCACACATATTACTTTCTGGTTACCGTAATTTTTATTTCTGTGTTGTTGTTATCAGTATTATCAATGTTTATAATTTCCAGAGGTGAATATAAGAATTGGACATTCTAACTGGTCGAAAAGCCCGTCATATGACGCCATATTTACCCCATTAGAACTTGGTTACTAAGCTCGTAACCTTTAACCATCTTTGCAAGTAACCATGGCAGACAATTGCTGAATGAAATTTTCATTTAAAATAAAGCTACTCGTTTTTAGACGATGATGACAACTGTGAATGATGTCATCAACGACAAAATAAAGGTACTCTTTGAATTTAGTTTTCGTAGTGTTTCGCTCGGTCGATTTACTGAGCTGCCGAACTCGATGAGTAAATAGATTTCCAATCGAGGTACATGTAAGCTTACAATTTATTAAAACTACGCCCGGTGTGTGCACACGAAAAATTGCTTCTGTGTTTTTATGTTTTAATCTGTTTTTTTGTAGTCCTTGATATTCGTCTCGGTGGATATTTACCAATGTTCAGTGAGCCTGAGGCGAAAAATTGTTAAATGCTTATAGATTGATTGTTGACAGTATGAGAAATAGGTACGCAATACGTACATGTATCTGCTATTTGGAAATAATTGTTGGAGATAAGGAATGAGAACATTGCCAGACTTAATGGCATTCTTTTGTGTTCAACAGGGAGCAAAAAGAAAGAACATGGCAGAAATGTTTATACGATAACTGAATTTCAGTGTTACGTGCATAGGCTACATCTTCGTTCAGCTTTCGACAAACCATCTTTCGACTTGATATTTAAACGGTTGAAAGACCGTCTAATTGTAAAACAGGCAATTGTTCGGATAATTAGCGGAAGAAAAGACAAATAAATTTAGTGATCTGTACAGCGCCGCAAATGATCCCCAAATTGGACCGCAAATGATCCCCGATGGGACCGCAAATGATCCCCTCCGGAAAACGAGGAATGGCATGGAGTTTGTTCCTCGGCTCGAGGTTTCAATTTTTAACATAAACAGAAGCAGTCATAACTAACCATATTCTACATAGATATAATGAATTCTCATCAGTGATAAAGAGTTCTTCGGATAATTACAGTAAAAGTTCTGCCTTGTAATCGGCGTTTGTCTATATATAGCCATATAATTTCATAACAATTTCACCGAAGAGAAAATTGCGAACGAATTAGTAACATCAGTTCATTCACTCAATATCCTGCATCTCAATTTCCTCAACTAAGATGTCTCTATTTCCTGGCCTACACTTTTGGTCATATCTTGGGTGCTTTAGACTTTTCATGTGTGGTTTTTAGTTTTGGTCAATCACGCAAAGTGAAATATTTTTGTCATCGATGTTGAAAGTCAGTAGCAAGGAATTCTAACGGGATATCGTTCATGGTTGCAGTGGTGAAACCTATCCGTATTACATGATGAAGACTTCTTTAGTCTGGGAATCTTACACGAAAACAGCTTACGGCTGCCATTCTACTTCTTGTTTGTAATGATATTCGGTTTTTCCGTTTTTCGGATTTTTCCCACGGGAAATGAAGATCGCTCAACATAGTATGTAAGTTGATCATTCAGTGCTCTTGATCAGATTCAGTACACGTTTTATATACTGTCAGTATGGAGTTTCTGGCTGCAAATTGCAGATGCAAACAGAAAACCAAACCGGTTTGTTGTGTTAGGAAGCAGGATTTCTAGCTCATTGTAGAACTTAAAGGTCATGAACATGTCACGAACCGGCTCTTATTGTTGGTGTTAACATGTACATTTGCTTTGTATTTGTTTCTCGCGTCTTCGCGAGAAATCAGATTATTTAACATGGAAATTGCACCCAAATATAATCTTCACAATATTTGTATGGCTTAGTCATGGTAGCATTAAGCTATTATCGTTGTAGATCGAGCTTCTTGAGAAATGGTATTGCTGTCTACAAGTTTTGATTTTTTCTTGTAATTTTTTCTAAAGAATTGTCAAGCGAAAATAAGATGAATTTGTCAAGACAATTATATTTAAATTGTAATTTACTTTGTCAGAATATCTTTTCTTTATGTTTATCTAATTCATCATTTAGTTGATGAAAATAGATAAATACAACAATTAAAAATGAAAAAAATGTCAAATATTTTGGGAACCAAACTCCATGCCATTGACATTTTCCGGCGGGATCAATTGCGGGCCACATCGGGGATCACTTGCGGTTCGGGATCATTTGCGGTCCAATTTGGGGATCATTTGCGGTCGGGGATCATTTGCGGTGCTGTACAGATCTCACATGGCTGAAGAAGACTATGAACATTGCATGTTTCCAGATTTACGGGATAATGGAACGATTTGCGTGTAGTCGATCAGATCTCAATGGTGACTTCCGGTAGAATTAGTCCGTAACCCGCGTGATTAGCACGAGTAAAGGCATAAATTGGGTAAGATTGGCCGAAGCGTTCCCGGGTGGCCTTGAACCGCCAACCCTAATTCGGTTAACAGCCGAACGCACCGATCGATTGGGTCACGGAGACTTCTATGAGGGTTTTGTGTGGAAAACGTAGGCTAAAGATTGCTTTCTCGAAGCCTGAAAAAGAAAACACGAAAATAATATCAAGGTGAAAAGATGTCAGAAAAAAAGAACATTTAAAATAAAAACACAGAAAGATTTAGCCATTAGGTGTACATCATGTGCCATATTATCAAATAAAGTAATTATGTTCTAGCCATAATGTTCCACTTTTTTCGAAAGTTGGAGTGTAGAATGCAGAAGAAATTAGGCCAAATAAACGACAACGAAATTAATGAGGTATGGCTCAAGTTATATCGTTCAAGGAATTGGTTAAAAGAAGGAGCATTGAAATGAGAATATTCAAGAAAAAGGAAAATGAACTCACTTCATCTAATATTGATTAACTGTAAAGGAGACAATATTTAGGCACCACCTACATTGTCGTACTCTTGTGAATACCTTTAAAAAACACAGAAGCAGACAGGAGCGTCCCCGGGTGGGTTTGAACCGCCAACCTTTCGGTTAACAGCCGAACGCGCTAACCGATTACGCCACGGAGACTACACAAAAACGATGCGTATAAAACGTGGGCGAAAGATTGCTTTCTCGAAAGTTGAAAAAGGAGACACAAAAATTATATCAAAGTTAAGCTTATGTTGATGTGACTGTGCTGCTGCGTAGATGATCCGTGGGTTTGGTTAGTCACTGTTTTGACAACAGGAAGTCACATAAAAGATGTGAACCAATGGCTGATTAAAAGAATACTAATGTACGGCCTATATTCTGGCTTCAACTCGGGCAAGCAGGCTGATTTTTTTTTTCACTCATACCCCTACAAAACTTATTAGTGGAGAAATTGGATATCGCATTATCAAATCTGAATGAAATGAATAGACCAACTTCGATATATCAAAATTCAGTCTCAAACAATAGACCTCAGAACGAGGTTCTGGTGAATATAAACTCCACAAACTCTCCATTTATTCCCCAGTGTCTCGTACTGAGGTCTATTTAGTCCAGTCCCTGAACTCTCCTTTCTTCCCGCCCCTAATATAGGGGCTGAACCAGGTCGGGCGAAAGAAGAGTCCAGGATGACTTGCATGGGCATGCTCAGAACAAACCAATAAAAAATTACTAGGTCCCAACCACGCTGCTCGCGTCAATGTGTCGCGCAATTTCTTTGACATTGATATTGTGGTAAAAACGTAACTATCGAAATATGGCCATGGTTTATCGTAGTCTGTACTTTTATCGCATCGACAACGAGTACGCGTCATTACTCTTTTCCCAAACATTCTTTCGTATTGTTTCTGCATATTAAGCGAGTTTGTAAAAGTTTTTGAAAGGAAAATCTGACGCGTACAAGTAGCTCATTTGCATAATGCAGCGCGTGCACTTTCAAGTCCAACAAATCTTGGCAAAGATCTCTTTCGTTATTTTTAAATATTGTGACAAAAAACAAATCGAACGTGGTATAGCGTGGTACTGGTGAAATTCCACTGATTTGGGATCAATTGACATGTTTTTAATCAATCTGAATGCAGAAATTGTAGCTTTTATATTATCATTCAGAAAATCGCGCCACAGGCCAAATCTGTAAAATACTTCCAAATATGTTTTTCCCCCCGATTTGGGGGTAAAATGGCGGCGTTCTGAGCATGCGCATGCAAGTTATCCTGGACTCTCCTTTCGCCCGCCCAAGTTCAGCCCCTATATGTGGCGGGAAGAAAGGAGAGTTCAGGGAATGGACTAGGCTGAATTTTAATATATCGAAATTGGTCTACTAATCTCTAACATGTATCCCTAAAAAGGCCGAAAAGATAGATATACTGTTTTCAATTAAAGTCATCTCCATTATCAGTAAAATATCAGTTTTAGAATCGCAGAGGCACACTCCCACCGAAAATTCAGAGTAATTAAGGAACTACAGATCTTGGCAATAAAAATGAAAATATTTGTAAAAAAAAAAGTAAAAGCATGAGATCACTATTTTTAAACCCTGAAACGAGGGAAATTGAGGCTACTAGAATTCCGTAAAGCTATCAAAAATGGTAATATACCTTTGACACCCAAATGAGCTGTTCATCAGGAATGTAAAGTTATTGTCATCCTTAACAGCAAAGAATGGACGGCCGAGTTGTTTACGACGAACTCTTCCAAATAAAAGCTTCATCAACAACGGCTGGGCGGGTTGTGACCGGCAGCTCGTAGAAAAAGCTTTCTATGTTTCGAAAACGCATTTAATGGGATATATTTTACGAGTAATGAACTATTGTTCAACGAAGTTTACTTCTGTTGCAGTTGATGTACTTTAACTACCTCAGAAGGTACTTAACTTTCAAACCACTGAAGTGCATCCGACAAAAAAAAGCAAATTTTATTCAAGAACAGATGATGTGTGACTCGGTGTACCTACGACATTCACCCATGAAGTATGTCTCTATTTAACCTTCAACGAGCCAGTAGCTATAGAAGGGCAGGATATTTTTTGAACTCAGTGATATCCAAAACTGTTTCACTGGATTTATACGTTGAAGTCAGTTTTTCATGCGTCTGTCTTGTTATTGATCTTGAATTTGTCATTACATTGTTAAAGTACTCTGAGGATCCACTCGGCGACTATCGCTCGTTGACGCATCGCATAAGTTATAGATTTATATGTCTGTCCGCTCATTGAAACTGAAAATTAGACAATGAGCTATCGAGAATTTTTGCAGTTATTGTAAAAGTAACCATCGACTTCCAAATGAATCGGTTAATTGACGCGAGTTTCAGTAAGGTTATAGTAGATCGTACCTAATATGGCCACTGAAATCTCGAGATTCTGCAAACCTGATCTGATGACTCCACACTCAAAAGATTTTAGTTCTCGATACGCTTATGGTTTGATATACATTATATTGTTTGGAGAGCGAGCGTTTAAGCAGTACCTGTGCCTTTAGACTGGTGGACAATTCAAAGGGATTAATAATTTATGAATGCTCCATACTTTTCAACACAAAAAAGCAAAGCAATAGTTTATATAGTCAAAACAATGTATTCGTTTACATTCTGTAAGTATCTGAAGCTTATAGCTTTGGTGACGCTTAAGGAATGCTGTTCAGTTATGGGAGTAAATCCAAAGGGCAACCTGGCGGTTACTGATTATTCAAACTCGTTTCCGAACCCGACTATACAGTTTAACGGAGAGTTCAATCCAACGTTTGCAAAAGATATCATTTCAGCGAGTGCAGATGAGGAATTAAAAGTGGAATTAAGAGAGGACCCACTTAAGCAGTGGCAATACAAATCCAAGTGGCGTCGATTAAGCGACTTAAGGCTAAACGGCGAGTTAATGTCAAAAGCCATTCAACCGGGCAATCAAGACAGGTTAAAGAAAGTTCTTATCCAGGCATTAAAAGGTCAACAAATCAATTTACTGGTCATCGGAGGCTCAAACAGCGCTGGAGGAAAGTTAGGAGTGGACGAAAAAAGTTTGGACGGGTTGTATTTCAAAGTGTTCTCAAACTGGTGGAACAATACTTTTGGTAGACCCACGAAGGCGTTTGTAAAAGAATACCAAGTGACGATTGGGGGAACAGGAAGCTATTTCTTTGCTTTTTGTTATAGAACGTTTATACCAAAAGACGAAAAAATCGACATC
Source organism: Catalaphyllia jardinei (assembly GCA_022496165.2). NCBI lineage: Eukaryota > Metazoa > Cnidaria > Anthozoa > Scleractinia > Caryophylliidae > Catalaphyllia > Catalaphyllia jardinei. The sequence continues at coordinate 21,062,635 of CM042754.1, read as the reverse complement.
GTCTTGATCGAAACATCTATTAACTTTAACTTGAGAGGAAAGGTCGAAGCCTATGAACAATTAACTCGTCAAGTACTCGAGTATCCGTCAGAGCCCGCGGTGCTATACATTAATCTAGTCAGTGGTCTAGGCTTAGATCCGGAGACCAAACAAGTTATTAATCCATCATGTATTAACTTAGAAAATTTTGGACAACCCGAGCTAGCAAGCCATTATGATATAACCTCCTTCAGTTTGAAAGAAATACTCTGTCGCAAGGAAAACGATCAATGGAGAGCAGTCATCACCGATATGGCCGCATCAGACGGTCGCCATATTGGCATTAAAGAGCATGCGATGGTCGCCATGATGATGATAGAGTACATCCGTGGCGTGCTCAAAGACGCTCTAGAAGAGGCCAAAAACACGTTTGGTGATAGCAAAGTGAACAGTGTAAATGATTTTTCCCCTATACCAGATCCTATCTTCCTTCGACGAGAAACCGATGCTCTGAAGCAACCATTGTGTTGGACTGGAGTTACTCCAGACATCTCCCAAGACCTTCATCACCCGAATCTTCAAATTCAAATCGTGGAAAAGGATGGATTCTCACCATCAGGTAGCCTTCGTGATAAAAATGAGTCTGGAAAAGGTAAAAATTCAGATTTGCGGACAGACGCGCAAGGAGGGTGGGGTACGTGGCAGATATACAGCAGTTTAAAACTGCGCATTTACGTTCCTCCGATTAACTCTTCATTCAATACACGCTCCGTGATTCTGTTAACCAGGACTTCGGGTAGTGGTGGAAAGGCCAAGGTATGGCTAGATAACAATGACAAAGAAGCGATTTACATTAATACAAAATCGTTCTATGGACAGAACCGGTTAGACACTGTTGAAACAAGAGTGAATCCAGGCTTCCACACAATCATGGTAAGAACTGTTTGCGAGGGAAATTTCCTTGTCAGTGGCGTCCTGATTGGACCACCAGACTTTAAAAGAAGAAAAGTGCTGTAATTCGCTCTATAGAGTAGATCGAGCATGTAATAAAGTAGAAAATAAACGGGGATCTCTTGTAAAGTTTGCTCTGCTGATCAGTGAAACAGTTATTACAAAGATGTTTCGAAGTTAGTTTCTATTTCAATTGTTGTTTTCTATTTAAGAAACAGAAAACATGTACAGTATTTCTACGAATTATAGAAACACGAGTGGAAGTTTGGGAGGACGAGAATTGCTGTGGGAACACAAGCCGTACGCGAGTTCTCCCAAACTTTCACGAGTGTTTGTTGTATAACCTAGTTTAAAACTGTTATCTATAGGTTCCCTTCGAATTTCAGTGGAAGTACACTTTTGAACTTGCCTACTTCCATTAAAGTGGTCTAAATGCAATAGTTCGATTCTGCGTCTCATCATTTTTACATCCTGATCTGTTCCACTGCCAAGACCTAAAGAAAAAGTTATGTCTACTTAAATTTCAGTGTGATTACCATTTTTAAGAGATTTTCTCTTTGCCCTCGTATTGTCGTTTGTAATTGGTAATTAATAATTTAAGGTTAATTAATAATGCACTGGTAGAGTACATTATTCTAATTCCTCGATTCTAATTTTATTTAATGCTGATGTTAACTGGCTGCCTGGCTCCGCTAACCCTTATGGTCATTCCAAGAAGCCAGTACTCCAATTTTACTTTAAAAAAAATTCGTTCAATTCTGTAACTTTTTGTAATTTAAAGCAAGTATCTGGGAGTACAAATAAAGATTGTTGTTGTTGTTGTTGCTGAGTAGTTTAAGAAAGCAAACGAATGAATTTTCTGGTACACCCTAACGAATGAATGAAATCAGTATCAGTAACATAACAAAAATTTCCCGGCGCGGGGAGAGGGAAGGGGAGGAGGTTTACCTCTCCACTAGTCTTTACCATCCTAGAGCCGTGGGCCCCGAATTCCATGGTATCTATGCGTGAATCTTTCAAGAAATTTTGATGCGAAGTAGAAATTCACTCTTCTAACCTCTGGTCATTACTCAGTTAATTCTAAGACTGTTGTCCTGTAGCAGTCATGATTTCGGAAAATTCTTTTTTGTTCAGAGATTTGTATTAATTACGCGCATGTCTGCATGGCGACTAATTCTAGCTTACCCTTATAACATAGATACATTTTCAAGCAGGTAGTAAGAAAAGCCATCAAATAAGGGATATAATACTGTTTTCATAAGCCGCCAAGTGTATTAATTAAAGATTACTGAAATGCACAGGGATAGCTTCACGTTGCTGCTGTGTGTAGTTATATATAATCACTTTTGTACTGTTTGAGTTTGTTGACTCTCGTTATTGGCTCATCTATAGACTAGATTCACTCAACTGGATCAGGAGGATAAACACGACCGTAGTGGTTCACTGTTTGGCGTCGACTTATTGCAATTATATTATACTAGACTAGACAAGTTCTCATGTTGAAATTCAGTTTTTGCGCTT